>JADDON010000714.1:0-61913 GCA_017140175.1 Fusarium staphyleae | reverse complement strand
GACCCACCCCATGTGTTGGCATCTGTTTGCTCCTTCTCAACGGAATATGTGATGAGTGGCCTTCCCGAAACGTGCGAGAATGAACAACATGCAGTCCCATAGCCATGGCGGTCCCCCAAATGGGCTGTTTGCCCATCAGGGGACTGCTAACCCTAATCCCGCCATCTCTCGCCCGTTCACGCTCCAGGAATCTCTTCCCTATTCACCACAAACATCAACTATTCCCTTCATTTCTGGTCAGTCTATGGCTTCCCATCCTCGATCTCTGCTTCTTCTAACATGTATCAGATATCATTCCCGACCCGACTTTGGGCTCAGGCTCTCCTGCTCTACCCATCTCCGACCTGTTCCAAGCCCACGAGTTCAAGAGCCTGAACAAAGAAGCGACCGGTCAACATCAGATGCCGCGCAACGTCAAGCAAGCCGTCGACCACGTCCTCCAGGACATCAAGCCAAGCCAACGGACCCAATAGTACGAAAACCATGCCGCCTATCCAATACATTTACTTACCAGCAATAGCAAGTTTTGCGCTGTCTCGAGGACTTCTTCGGCACCGGCGGCCGGAAAGAGCCTTGTAGATGACCTATCGCCCATTACAAGAACTGTCCTCGGAAAAGTAGGAGGCTACTTTAAGGCCACGAAATCGGCTGCTACTGAACCGAAGCAACCAAACGGTCAGGCAGGAGGTTATCCGACGCCCAAGCAGCCTCCCTCATCGCTTAATTCGCCGACACCCCCGCAACCACAATCTCTTCCGACGCATAATTCTCAGGCGCATCGTGCAAACTCCGTTAGGATAGAGGTTGCTATACCGTCTAAGAGACAATTCGACCCATCGGCGTACATTGATGTGAGGAATCTTGCTCCACGAGAGGCGCCGGCTCCTACTCTTCAGCCGCAGCAACTACAACGACAGCTACAACAGCAGCCGCAGCAGTATCAGCAGCAGTCACAAGTGCAGCCACTTCCACAGGCTGCAGTCAACCCAGCTTTCCCGTCTGTTCCACCAACGTCCGAAGCGGCTCAAAATACCGCCTTTCGAATAGAGCTCCCTTTCGCGAATATTAACCGTGAAGAGTATGTCGAAGTTGAGGAGAGGCCTGAAGACCCGCACCATCTCTCAGCCCGTAGGGCGAATCAGCAGGGCTATTCTGATAGCCAAGATCTAATTGGGGAGAGCCTCGATCAGCGTCAACGAACCGAGGCAGCCATCGATAACCTGGAAAGGCTGATTCGTACAGTCTTTACTTCGGTAGGAAGGGTGCTTGCAATGGAGCCAGGCTATGACCACATCGTTACCAACCTGCATGATGAGGTCGCCATGACCGCCTCCACACAGCAAAAGATGCATGGCGCAATTCAGAAGACAATTTCTCTCAGATGCTTCGACCGAATCCCTGTTGAGCACCTCGTTCAAGTCACGAAGCTGTGTGAAGCGAGCCTAAAACAAGTTGAAAACCTGGAAATACGAGTTGACGAGACTTGGTCCGAAGAGGCTGTTGACTCTTGGGTGCAGCAGCTTTCTGAAGTTGAGACAATGCTGAAAGCCGGTCGAACATGTCTTCGCATTCTCTCGGGTGGCAGGGAGGACAAGCAGCTCTATTCAGAATCCGTTATCCAGAGGAGTGTCGACATCTTCAAAATTGTAACAGAAGACATTGTCATGCCTCTCGTGGAGCTTCGGCCATCTGGGCCTTCTGCAAGCGTCTTCAAGTTACTCTCCAAAAACAAGAAGCCCATCACGACCATCTTTTTGAGCTGCCAAAAGCTGTTTGCCTTGCTAGCGGAGCTCGTCACAAAAATCGAGCTTTCAGACACTGTAATCAACTCGCTAGAGTTTACAGCGTCTCGTCTCATCTTTATGGAGAACGCATATTTCGAAAAGGACTCTGTTATCGGGGTCCAAAAATTCGACGGCCTTCGCTCTGTGGCAATGGATATGCTCTGCCAAATATTTTTGATCAAGCCTCAACAGCGCCAAGGCATTGTTGACGAAATCCTGACATCTCTTGAGAAGCTACCGGTCGGCAAGCAGAGCGCGCGGCAGTTCAAACTTTCCGATGGCGGAAGCATTCAGCCTGTCTCGGCATTGATCATGAGGTTGGTGCAAGCCAGCTCGGGTCGAGTGGACAACACCAAGGACCGTAATCGCAGCAACATGTTACGGACCATCAACGGCGACGAGGACGAAGACTTTGAAGATGAGGGAGACGTGCTGTCTGCAACGAAGCACTTTGTGTCCTCAATTAAGAGTGAGGAACAAGGTGCCAAGCAACATCCGGTGGCTATCAAGGATCTCGAGACTTCGGTGGCTCCCCTCTCGGATACAGCGCAACGCAACGCTTCTTATGTGATCAACTTTATTGTCAAGCGCGCTATTGGCTCTACGAAGTCTGGCGATACCCCGTACCGGAACTTGCTTGATCTCTTCGTTGAGGATTTCACTGCCTGTCTCGACTCGCCAGATTGGCCATCGGCCGAGTTGCTCCTCCGTCTTCTGATGGTCATGATGGTGCAACTATTTGAAGCGCCGAAAACTTCAGCTCCCGCAAAGAATATGGCTCTGGAACTACTGGGCGGCTTGAGCGCGGCAATCTCCCGCCTTCGATCCCATGTCAAGCAATTAGCGAGCTCTTTCGAGGGAGATGACGCCGACGAGTTGTCTCGGTACCTAGCCGAGCTCGCCAACCAAGCTCTTGAACAGAAAAGCCACATAGAACAGATTGTCGCCTGGACGGGACCCTACCGGGTTACCCTCGAGTTTCTTCAGAACCGGTGTAACGACGATCCGCACTTGTCAAGCGCTATCTCGTTCCTGGTCTCGGGCTGGGCGTCCCTGGTACATAATGGCTACGACTCCTATCAAGAGGGAGACGACGAGCGCGATGAAGAACTCGGACGTCTGGGATACAGACTGAGGATGATGATCGAAGATCGAACCTGGCTTGTCAACGAGTTCACTTTCAAGACTGTTTCGGCAAGCCAAGCCAAGCTTTCGAACTCGATAATACTGCTACGGTCTCCTCTATGCGAGTCGTTTGGCAAAATCCTCAATATCCTCCTCGGCTCGATGGCAAGTGACCAAGCCACAGTTCGGAGCAAGAGCCTGAAGAGTGTCAACCAAGTACTTGAGACGGACCCGTCCATTTTAGACGGCGATTCAGCCGTCATTCAGCTAATATCGGAATGCGCCACCGATTCGTCAACACAGGTCCGAGACTCTGCCCTCGGTTTACTTGGTAACTGCATTGGCATGCGTCCAGCTCTCGAATCCTCGTTGACCCCGATGATTGTCAACCGGTTTCAGGACGCCGGTGTTGGTGTTAGGAAACGTGCCATGAAGCTCGCTCGAGACATTTATCTGCGCAACCCAAGCAAGGCGCTGCGCAGCTCAATCGCAAACGGTTTGCTCCGTCGAGTTCAGGATCCTGATGAAGGAGTCCGCGACCTTGCACGCCAGATGATCGAAGAGGTGTGGTTCGCCCCTTTTTACCGAGATGACGGAACAGCTGTCTACCAGACGTCACTCGCGGAACATGTGTCCTTGGTGATACAGACTGTCAAGTCTGGAACCGTTACTGAGATCCTCGACAAAGTTTTCATGTCTATCCTCAGGCCCAAAGACAAATCATTGGAAGGGCCTTTCTCCGTTTGCTCCAAGCTCGTCGCCAGTATGTTTGGGCTCATCGACAACCTCGATTCGGATGACCCCACAGTGCCTTCTGGACGCGATGCTTTGCAGGTGCTCACGATTTTTGCTAAGGCTGACCCCAAACTCTTCAACTTTGAGCAGATTCGCCTTTTGAAGCCACACCTCGCAAGCTTCTCTGCTCCCGATGAAGTCGCCGCATTCCGAGCTGTGAACATTATCTATCAGCGGGTGCTCCCTACATTGTCCACTGTCCATTCTGGTTTCCTTTTGGAGGTGCGGAACCAACTGCTGAAGGTGGTCGGCAGAACCCAGCACCGGCCAACTTTGGACGATTTGATTGCATGTCTCCAAGTTGTTTGTGACCTGGTGCACGCCTTTGAGCCTTTGGCAAACGCTGTGGTATCTGCTCTCTTGGGCATACAGAAGGTGCGAGCTGCCCCCCTGAATGGAAAAAACCTCAGATTGCTCTCTGCCTATGCAGTATTGGTCGGCATGGTGGCGAAGCATTGCGATTTGGACAAGCAGATCGACGTTTTCAAGAAGAAAATTCCAAAATTTCAAGGAAAATCGGTGCCAAGGCTCACTGTCGACACCCTGATCCCTTTCGCTTCACCCTCTCAGCCCCTCGAAGCTCGAAAAGCAGCTCTTGAATCCGTGGGCCTGGTCTGCCAATCTTGGCCCCGGAATTATGTGGTTGCTCAAGTCTACACCTCGTTTCAGCAAGTGTTTGATGACAAGATCCCAATCCTGGAGAGCATGATTCTGAGATCCATCAAAGAGTTCCTCTTGAGTGAAGAAAGGCGATCGGAGACGATCGCCGAGGCACCGACTGCAACCAAAAAGAAGGAACTGACGGTCATGGGAGGAACGAGCTTTGACGATGTGGCGAGTGCAACCACCCAGAGGTTCTTCAAGGACATAGTACGCATCGCGCTCGGATCGCAAGACGAGCACGCGTTCCTGGCTGTGGAAGTGCTGGGCAGCATCAATCGGCAAGGTCTCACTCATCCCAAGGACACGGGCGTCACCATGATAACACTAGAAACGTCTGCGAACCGCATGATTGCGGACCTCGCCTTTTCTGAGCACCGATCCTTGCACGAGAAGCACGAAACTGTGGTCGAGCGTGAGTACGCCAAAGCCGTGCACCAAGCCTTTACCTACCAACGGGATGTTGTGGGAGACGCGCGCGGCGCAACCACGAATCCGTTCCAGTCCAAGTTGCACTATCTGATGGAGGTCCTCAAGATCAGCAAGATGAAGAACCGCCAGCGCTTCCTGGATAAGCTCTGCGGCCAGATGGACTTTGACCTGGCGAAAATGGACACGTCAGAGGATGTGCCATCGCATATGGGGTTTGCCAGGTTCGTTGTAGAGAATGTGGCATACTTTGAGTACCAAACAATTGGCGAGTTGCAGACTACGGTCAACGCCATTGAGAAGATTGTTACGGGCACAGGTGCTCCAGTCGCTCAAGCGATCGAGTCGGAAGTGTTTAATGTCCGTATGGACGTCGACCAGCCTCCTGCAGCCCCAGACAATGCCCCTCTCCCAGGTTTGGCAGACCAGACAGATTCGACGATAGCAGGCACTTCTATGGACGGGCAGCCCCAGGAGGCCCCGGCACCGGCCATCACGCTTACTGTCGAACCCATCCGTCTTCGTCAGCTTACAACAGCCTCGATCATTCTATTGTCAATGTGGGAGGCGCGTACATACCTACGTCGACTCTACGGAATGGGCACGAATCGACACGACAGCAAGGCGAAAGCACTCGCCAAGGATCTGAACAAGACACCAGTCAAGGTCCAAGGTGTACATGGAGATAAAGTGTGGGATGAGATCGCGTCTCATATGAATGGCCTCGAAGACCAAGCGCGAATGCTCCAAAAATGCACCGCGCTCGTGGAGCTCCTCAACGTTGACAAAGAGTTCAAGCTGGCGGACGACACGGAACAAATGGAACTGGATCCTGCGACGCCCAGTGCAGAGGAGGACGAGGATGGCGATGGGATGCTGGACCGGGGACGCAAGCGGAAGGGTGGATTAACGCCAGGTGGGCGTAAGAAACGGGCGCGGTCAAGTTCACAGCCGCGAAAACGGGGCCGGCCACGCAAGAACCGAGAGAGCGTCGAAAAGGAAGTCGACGCGGACATTGACGGGGACTGGATCTAAAAAGGAAGACGGAGGCGCAGGGCATTCAGTAATGGGACATGGACTATGCGTGGTGGTTTGGGGTGATTTCTTGAGCGGTGTCACATGTGGGATGGTGATTCTGGCGTTTTTGAAGAACATGGGACTCGATAGAGTTGAGCGAAGTCGGCGGCTTTACAGAGACGGTGAAGTTGCAGGGTATGAGATATCCGGAAGAACAAGGGAGCAAGACGGGCGTTCTGGAAGTTCAGCTAGGGATTTGCATTTTGATGATACCTGAGCTCATAGTCGACGATGTAGCTCACCTCTAGAGGCCAACAGGAAGCGTATTTGATTGGCAGCCTTGTACATACTCTGTACTGTGAGTGAGAGGAGGACGACTGGAGGACTCGAGCTAAAGACAGAAGCTAATTACTGGGTATCAGCTACGTAGAGAAGGTTTGGAATAAGCTTGTTATAGTGACGTGAGTGGGAGTGAGTAGGCGGGTAGGCCGACGTTGTGAGTGAGCATCATGGGCTTGAGGGTGAACCGAGATGGGAATAATACGGATATATAGGATTGTTCCAAGCAGGGAAGCCAGAGGATAAATTGCACAAAAACGTGGTCTAGTCCCGAAGGGGAATGGTCCGTGTCTAGCAGCAGATCTCGGCATCTCTTGGCCGTCTTGGCATTCTACCTCGACAAGGATCAAGCATTTGAGGTCCCCCAACGACGCTTGCACTTGATTACGGAGTACACGTTCGAACAATGGGGTTTGTTTGCCCCCTTACGCATCAGACACGTTTCAGCAGTTGCTGACGACGACGATCCGCAGTGCAGCACCTAACGTCAAGTACGGACGGAGGCAGAGAGGGCAGTGAAGAGGCCGTGGCCTAGAGCTCTGGAGGAGGCCTCTACAACAAGTGTGCCGTCCAATTGCAAGGTGGCACTGGCTAGCCGTGGAGTGACATTCATTAGCAGATGAGGGAGCCAGCCAGGGCACAGTGACAAGGGGACACCCGTCTGGTGGGTGACCTCATCTAATACGTAGCATAACTAACGTTAGCATCAACAAACCTGGAACTCTGGATCAAAGGCCATCCATCCATCATCCATCAAAAGGGGAGCCCCCAGTTTCTTGGCTCTTGGCACCTTTGACCTCTGTTTCTATTTACAACCCAGAGTTGCAGGTCTTGGCGATGTCTCCGTGTAGGTGGTTTTGTTTTTTCTCTTTTGCACCTTGTCTTGTCCCACCCACATCACTCACCTATACACTCATTCATACTAACCCTTCAAATGGTCACAGTCAACCACTTCAACCTCAAGCGCCAGGCGCACACGCTGAGCCGCACGAGTACCGACCAGTCGTGGAATCCGTTCCGTCACGTGGCCTGGAACCACAGAGCGCGCGCCCTCTCGGACGCGGGCCAGCTCGAGCAGCAGCAGCAAAACGACGACAGCATGGGCGAGAAGCTGTCGCATGCCAACACCGAGCCCGGGCGCAGCGGGCCCCCGAGGGAGTGGTCGACGGCCGAGACAATGGCTGATCCGAAGCCGAGCGACGAGGCTGGTGGTAAAGACTCGCCTGTTGATGACATGCCCATCTCGCAGCGATCCTTGATGCCGGGCGAGGGGAGCCTACGAAACAGGAGACCTGAGGAGACACCCAGAGCCAATAACACCACGACCGAGGCCTTTGAACGGATGAAGAAGCCCAAGAGGGCGGAATCTACAAAGCTCTTCCGCAGTGTCCAGCCCAAGGAGCCCTTCACCGTCGCGAACCAGCTGCAGCGAACATTCCTCAACTCGTGGATAAACATCCTTCTCATCGCCGCGCCTGTAGGCATTGTCCTCAACTATATCCCCGGTATGAATCGAATCGTCATCTTCGTCGTCAACTTTATCGCCATCATCCCGCTCGCCGCCATGCTCAGCTTCGCTACTGAGGAGATTGCCCTTCGAACGGGCGAAGTCATTGGCGGTCTCATCAATGCTACCTTTGGCAACGCTGTGGAACTCATTGTTGCCATCCTCGCCCTCGTCGACGGACAGGTCATCATCGTGCAGACCTCGCTCGTCGGCTCCATCTTGTCTAACCTGCTCCTCGTCCTGGGCTTCTGCTTTTTCTTTGGCGGCCTGAGGAGAGAACAGCAGTACTTTAACGTCACTGTGGCACAGACCGCCGCTTCCATGCTCGCTCTCGCTGTAGCGTCGGTTATCGTTCCCACCGTTTTCGACCAGGCCGCTGGTACCCCCAAAGAGGATGTCGCTCGACTGTCCCGCGGAACCTCCATCATTCTTCTCATCGTTTACGCTGCCTATCTCCTCTTTCAGCTGAAGACGCACCAGAGTATTTTTGCTATAGAGAGCGAAAAGGTTGCTGCCAAGCCCTGGTCCGGCACTCTCGGTCCCGGAGCTATTCGCCAGGGTCTCATGGCCCCCGGGGCCGCCCTCGGAGGCGGGATGACGGGCCACGACGAGAACCAGCGCCTGTCCGAGATGCTGAACAACCCTGAGAGACTTGCCGAGGACGATGAAGAGGAGGAGGAGGAGCCTCAGCTCCACTTCTGGGTCGCCGTCGCCACCCTGACCGTAGTCACTGTGCTCGTGGCGCTATGCGCCGAGTTCTTGGTCAACAGTATTGATGCCATCACATCAGGAGGCGGCGTGTCCAAGGAATTCGTCGGTTTGATCCTTTTGCCGATCATTGGTAACGCTTGTGAGCACGCAACCGCTGTGACGGTTGCCATCAAGGATAAGATGGACCTTGCGATTGGCGTGGCCGTGGGATCGAGTATGCAAGTTGCTCTCTTCCTCATCCCGCTGCTTGTTGTTATCGGATGGGGCATGGGGAACGAGGACATGAACCTGAGCTTCGACCTGTTCCAGGTGGCGACCCTGTTCGTGGCCGTGCTGCTGGTCAACTACCTCATTGGAGACGGTAAGAGCCACTGGCTTGAAGGCTGGCTGCTCATATGTCTCTATGCCATCATTGCAACCTGTTCATGGTGTAAGTCTCCTGTGCAGACTTGTGTACGTCTTTTGCTGACCAGTATTCAGGGTACCCGACAACTGCAGAGTGAGGCGAGTGACGCCTTTAAGTACACGTACATATATACAATGATCTTTTCCTTTCTATTGCTATTGCTCGGGAGGACTTAGAGGGAAGCGAGTAACTCTTTTAACTATACGTACGTATAGTCTTTGCCTTGATCTTTTTTCCTTTTTCTATTGTTGCTTGGATGGATAGAGCTCGAGGATTTGATATGATCCACTCTTATTATATCGGGCGACAGTGGAGAATCCTTAGGGCTGACCAACAAGCAGCTTGGAGCAACGGGTCAACATTCTCTGGTTGGGAAGAGCATATTTCCTCTTTCGGTGGGCGCATCTGTTGACGTTTTGTGATAATACTGTTGGTGTTTTGCTGTTATTGCTTGGATTTATCCCGGTGGCAGAATTTGGAGGCCAGGGACATTAGGGAATTAAGGTGGTTTGAGGTTGTCCAAGGTTATCGAATAGCAAGATTCCTTGAAACCATGTTCTTGTACAAACCTATCATACTCTCATATCGACATGGATAGAAAATACTAGAGAGCTTCAGAAGCTTGTAAATTCGAAATCCGCTGGAAGGGTGTTGCTATTGACGGACGAGTACCGACGTGGTCACCAGGCGAGAACCAGATCACGGAGAGGCAGTAGTCTTTGCGATGGTAGGCGGCGGTTCGAACGATGGCATCGGTCTGTTCTTCGCCGAAAGGGCAGCCATTCACGAAATAGTCGGGACGCTTGAGTGAAAGAGGCTAGACGTAGTTGATGGGTAACGATCTTGATAAGGCGTTCCGTCGGGCTTTTATATCACCTGTTGGTTGTATGATCCGCGCGTCTCGTCCAAGAAACGCGGACGTCGAGTGCCATCCCCTCACTCGTTCTTACAATCCCGCCCCTTAAATACCAATTTGAAGTATAATAAAGGCTGAATTCGAATACACTCACCAGGAGGAGGGTCTTAAACACTTTCACTCTGACGATCAATGCGGTCCCAATATTATATGTTTCCAACCACTGAAGCCTGTAGATCATAAATAACTTTCAGACGTGTTTATGTCCCGTTTGACCAGTGCAAGTATGAATGTCATCATTTCATCAGTATTGCCTATATCTTCCATCCGCGCTCATCCATGCTCACCGTCCGCTCAAACTCGACCCGCTATCGTACTGCACGCTGCTTCTGCGCAAAAACGACATTGGACTGTTTAGACGCTTGGTCGGCGCGCCGTCGTTTCCCCCGAGCACGCCGGGCGGCAGACCCAGCGTCGGTATGCTGGCCTCCGGAACAGCCTCCAGCACCGTCGGCACGGCCGCCGTCGCAGGCGTTCCCTGTATGCCCTGGCCCTTCTCAAGCGCCTCGCGATAAAAGGCCTCGAGTCCGGCCGCGTCCCTACAAAACTCCGCCACCTCACTTCTGAGGGCCTCGGGATTGGGCACCAAAGGCAGCGTGGCCCTGTTGGGCTGGTCCACTGGCTTGAGAGCCGGGGAGTGGTAGAAGTGCGTTGGCTTAAGAAGCGGCGAGGCCAGCGATGAGGAGTCTGGCATGCCGTACGAAGCGTAGGGGCTGAACGAGGACATCCGACTTGGAAGTGGTGGTTCTGGCGCGTTGTTCATGCGGATCTCTTTGTCGCGCGGGTTCGACGGCCGGCTGCTGTAGAGTCGGTTTATCAAGAGCAAAAGGTCGCCCTCGTCAGTAACCTGAGCCAGCAACGTGCCGCTGCGGTGGATGTACTGGCTGTATCTGAATCCAGGCTTGCCCCAGGAGTAGCTTACGTCGACGTTACTTGGGAAGTTAGAAGCCGCCTCCCTGTCTAGAACGAACTCGAACTTCTTCAAGATGGCTATCTGATAAAAGTGCTTGGTCGGAGAAGTGGTCGGACCTAGAGAGTTGGGGTCAAAGTACGTCTCGGGCTTCTGGTCCGGCGGCTGGGCTGCCAGCTTGACCCGCAGCGGCTTCCGGAACGGGTTCGTCTCTGTGATGGCGCTCGCCTCCTTGATTGGCACCTCGACAAGCCGGAGGCCATACTGGCTGGCCTCTCTAGCCCAGCTTTCGACAGCGTCCTCCACCAGCTTGGTCGTGACGTTCATCCAGTCGATCCGGATGTGGTAGCAGCTGTCGGGATTATGCAGCCGGTCATAATGCAAGTCGATTCGTTCTGGCCTGTACGACCGCTTGCGGTGATCCACGTCATACTTGATGACCTTGCTCAGCATCACCCTTGGCCGTTTGCTGTTGTGCGGCAGAGCCAACGTCGGCGTGGTTGATGTCGATGCAGGGGATCCCTCATCGATTGAAGTTGGCCGAGCCGACATGAGAATTCGAGGTGAGTCTCGGTTGCTGGGCTCAAGTGTCGGCGTAGCTGGAACGCCGACTCGTCTGGTGTTGAACCATCCCGTCTGGGGCTTGGCGAACTCGCTGGCGATCTGGTAAAAGTAGTTGCCATCGCGGAACTGGTGCCTCTTCTCGACATGAACAAATATGCCCTTGTCCTTTTCACTCTTGGACGTCGCAGATTTGGCTTCGTCAGGTACCATCAGCGCATTGCCTAGTGCCTCGGCGTCTTCCCGAGTCTCAAGATCCTCAAAGTTATCCAACAGCCATGTTACCATGTCGGACCCGATGAAGCAGGCGTAGTGTAGACGAAGATGCCATCGACGATTCTGCAGTCTGACGCCTCCGTTCTCGACAGGCTGTTGCATTGCATCGGCCAGCGCCGACATGTTCAAGTTGGACTTGTTGAAACGCTCTTTGCTCAACACAAGATGACCTTTGCGGCTGGCGCCTTCAAGGCCTTCTATGAGGGGAAGCGTTTCGACCTCGGCCGCAATGACTAGCGACGGATCTTCGGTCTTGTAGACAATGTCCAGCGGGTTAGGGTCCCGTCGGCGGCGATGACCAACTGAGTGATAACGCCGCTCGGATGGAGGTATGTAACGATACTTCTGCCACGACTGGGCGAGGCGCTTGATCCCTTCGATGCGAACCTCCTCGGCATTGTCTCCGCCCTGTGTTTTGGGGACCGGGACATTCTTAGGCAGCACGGGTAGCAGGACGAACCTCGCACGCCAGAAGCGCAGGCTCTCCGTCATTTCGTCGTGATGGCCGGCAATATACGAGTCGATCATGTTCCAGTTACGCTCCGGCCGAGGCGCGAGGAGATCGATGTCACTCGTGTCGTAGGAATCATCCAACAGAGTCCGGATGGCAGGCCTGTATACCGGCGAGAAGCCTTGCGAGGTGATTGAGGTATCTGCTGGTTTCCGCACGTAGATATTCACCTCAACCTCTGTGCCGTTGACACATGCAAGCTGGTGGATAGTGTTGCCGACTGACATAAAGATGCTGGTACCGTCTTCCAAGGACGGATTTCGAGAGAATATGTCGCCGACCTTGATGAGACCCTGGCCAAAGGCCTTGGCCACGGCAGGGCCGATAACGACCTGGAAACCTTGGGAGAACCTCAGACTAATCAGCTCCTGGATGAACTCCTGGCGGGTCTTGGGCTCCTCGGCCACCTCATCGTCGGCGTTCTGGTCGATAGTGTACGGATGCCGGTGGTACTCCGTGTCAAACTGAGTCTTTGAAGGGAAGTTCTCAGTCGTTAGAGGCACAGAAGCTGGACAACAGAGTGCTTTCCACTTCTGAACCTTCATCTGGCCGGTCTGAGGGTAGACATGCTGCCATCTACTATACAGAACAGCATCATCAATCATGAGGCTCTCTGGGTTCGACGGGTTTAACAGCGTCAGCCATGGGGTGATGGCAGTAGTAGGAGACAAGGTGGTCGGGAGATCTTGCACCGCCCCGGCGCGTAGCTTGTTGGTGTAAAGCTTCTGGGCATCATCAGCACGTAGGGCGTCCGAATATTTAAGGTCGCGATCGTCCTCGCTCTTCTGGTTGCGGCCATCAGATTGATGCGAGATTATCGAAGCCGACCTTAGCTGTAGTGCGGCAACTTCCAGGTTTCTCGCAGAGTTGTTCCTCTTCATGATAGGGATGCTAGGTGTCATTGGCACTCCTTCAATGATGGGTTCGGGGGCATCCATTCTATACTTTCGCGTGGAAAATGCAGATGTCTGGCTAGAGATGGTCTGAGGCGAACTAGGACGAAGTTCTGGACGTACGCGAGGTGTCGATGGCTGTCTCAGCTCTGAGTTTGACACACTAGCAGCGTTGACCGTCTCAGCCTTGATCTCTGCCACCACGGGCTTTGGGGCAGCTATACCAAAACCTCGTTGGCCCAGGCTGATTTGTCGCATCAACTTGGGTTGCTTCGCCGCTGTACCTGTTTTGGGAGGCTTGGGGTTTGAGTCGGCAGTCTTCTTGATAGCTGCTGGGGATGGCTTGTCGGCGTCAATCATATTCATGGAAAGCTTCCTCGTTGATGGACCAACTCCTGATGCCTTCTTCTCAGGAAGCGACGTTCCATACAGTCCCGAGTCCTCGGCCAGTTGTCGTCTTGTTATTTCGTCCAAGTCCTTAGTATTCCGCGACGAGTGGTGGTGCCTACGGCCGCTCGAGATCTTGGCTCTATGGTCATCAAACTCCTGAAGTTGCTTCCACAACGACTTTTCGCCGGGTCGTGCCAGTCTGTCTGGGATGAATCTCTGAAATCCATACACATAGTCAAAGAGAGATTCGGGCGGACGCTTGTTGGGGATGTAGACAGTATCATTGATGCCGCTCTGGCGGTACTTGGACGAAGAAGGCGGCTCGGTGATGTTGGCAGGAAAATGTGTATCAACTTGCAGAGGGGTTGTCTCAATCTCGTTCGTCTCGAGAATGCTTCTCATCTGCAAGGCGTACATGCGACACCGTATGTTGAACTCGTCTTCGTCGTCCTGCTCGACTTTATTCGACACGGACAACGCAATGCCCTCGTACGACAAGGCCTCATCGGAAGCGCCAGTCCAGAACGAAACATGGAGCCACTGCGGTAGCGCAAAGCACCATTCATCGCTGCTTGCCATGGACATGAGGGGGTCAAGACGGCGTGAGAGGCTCATACTCTTTGATGGTGAAAAGGACTCCCCTAGAGACTGGTAACTGCCAATAACTGGGGTGGGATGGTTTGGTGTGCTGTCGCGGCTATGGAATGACCTGGAGAGGCCGGATTGGAAGTGATGGCCATGCTCTTCCGAGTACTGCGGGTTACGATACTTGAAGAGTGGCACCGAATGCAAAGGCATCTTTGGCATGCAGATCAGATCAATGCCAATGCCGTTCCCAACCAGTGCCTCGGTTGTCCTCCGCAGAGTCTCGTAGTCAACCTCAAAAACGCCCGGGCCAGGACTAATGACCACGATGGATATGCCTGTTCTGGTGAGGTCTCTGTCTATGTGATCGTGTGCGAACTGAAAGGAAGCCAGAGTGATAGCCTCCAATACGTTTCCATACATGGAAAAGGTTGATTCTGCCTTGACTCGAGTTGAAGGGGTATCACTAGGAATGGAATCCGGTCCTTCAATCTCTGCTAGAGCATTGAGCTTGTGGTGATGGAGACTGATGTCTCGTCGAAAGAAATTGAACTCGACCTTCAACTGATGCAGGATCTTTGTCCACTCGCCGCTGCTCATTTCACTCACCACCACCCGATAAAAGTCCTTGTAAGGTCGCCGAGACCCGCCAGGCTGTATGCCCGTGTAGTAGTCACCTCTGAGATTGTCGAACTCGGCCGTCAAGCCGGTGTCGTACTCTACGCGCGCGAAGAGCACAATGCTGACCAGGTGCTTGGCCTTCAACATAGCCCACCTTTTGAACAGCGCCGGAAGGAATCCATTGACAACCTTGTTGAAGACGATTTCACCAGAGCTTTCCGAGTCGAACTCCCACATTTCTTTGGCCATCTGGATAAAGAGTACATATCTGGCCGACTCACTCCGGAAGATGGGTCGCGTATCGCGCGTGAAGAATGCAGAATGCGTTCTTCGACCATCGACATAGATGGCGGTGATCTGAGCCTTGATAGTGCCCATGAACAAGACGGACTGCCCCTTGTAGACAGTTCTTCCCGTCAATTCCCCAACCGTCATTCTCCAGATATCCGATCTCGACAAGTATTGATCCTTGAATGAAAGTTCTACATGCGAGGCTTCCGTAGCTGGGTTGTTCGCGTCAACCTTGCTTGCATTAGCACTACGGTATGTGTGAGAGGGCAGCCTCATCTTACCATAGTCAGGAGAACCTGAGAGCCTTTCTTGATCCCAAATGCATCTGCAATGTGCTTGACGACGTAGACCTCAGCATCAGGCAACCGCATCTTCATCTCTTGTGACATGTCCCTTGCGACAAATGCATATTTGAAGCCAGCGCCATCTCCATTCTGACATGTCGAGGTTCCCTTGGAGCCGCAGTTTTGATCCTGGCCCTGTTTGCTGCCTGACCCATGCCCAGCCGAGGGCTTTCTGGTATCGTCCTTGATGGTGGATATGCACATGAGCATCCCGGGCTTAACGTCGCCGCCAACGACATCGAAATTGAGCAAGACCTCATCCTTGGAGTACCCCTCATTGACAGTGACAGTACATCGGCGCTCGATCCTCGTGCGCTTGTCATCCTTGGCGGTAGAATGGGTCGACACGCTCGCGGGCGAAGCCGGCGACTCGGTATGAGTACGATCTAAGCTAGACTTGCTGAATTGTCGAAGATGAGACCAGTGCGGTCCCTTGCGCGGGACCAAGTTCCTTGTGCTGCCATTTCGGGACATGGGGTCGGGTTGTCGCTAGCTACTTGGGTGAGTTCGACAGTGAAAGGTGCGAACCCATAGCTCGCATGTTGATTAGAGTAGATTTGGCTTTGGTCGACGAAGCCGGTCGTGACGCTGATAAGTTAGTAGAGTCGAGGCGCGATGCGATGTGAGGGCGGCAGAATGATGGAAGCAGACTCACCGCCTTCCTTATCTGATCGCTTTCGGTTCCGTGCGCTCATCGCCAACGTCGGCAAGCGTCGCTGTGCAACATGATTGGTTATGAAAGGCGCTGGCATATTGTGAATAGCTTCAGTGTAAACACCAACGATACTCACTAGCTGTGTCTAATAAGAGTTATCTTTAACTTGTCTCTGACTCGCCACGCCCAGAGCAGAATAGCTTGATATCTCTCTCGAGGTGCATTTCTAACCTACAGTTTGCAGCAGAGTCAGCCGATGGGCATGAATTCCGGGCTGCGCGAGTGTCTTGGACCATGCTGTACATATCCGAGACTAGGGTACTCCAGAAGATTTTTGAGTATAAAATAAGGTCTCTAGAGACATGCTGTGCGACCTGATCGGGTTGGCCGGAATGGCCTGCATTTGAGTGAGTATGAAGGAGATGGATGCACTGTAACACACTCGAACAAGAGCTGGGAATAACTACTTGGGTCTACTGCTCTTAGACACGGTGAAGGCCATCACTGAATTGGTCATTCGAGCCCAATAGAGGCCACTCTGGCGTTGTTGTTAGCTGTACTGCGGCGGCATAGTAGTGTTAGTCCCCCTATCAGTATCGACATATCATCATACCTTCACCAACTACCACGCTGTCTCCCCGTGGATAAGCAAACCATCACACCCACCCTGATGGGCAAATGACGAGAAACACTGACTTACACGGCTTCTCCGTCATGTCTACACTTGGCCTGGTTCGAGGTATCACGGTCGTGGTTGTTACCACCGGCTCGGCAAACGCGATGCATCCTCCCAGGACGGGACGGATGACCACAAAAACACCCTGATAAACCTGCTGCTTGTCACACTTCCGTTCCTTATCTCCCTTGGGAATGAATATGAGAACTCCAAGGCCTTGCAAGATCAAATCACAGTCGCTTGCGACTGTAGCCGATGGAATGCTCGTTTAGTTTCCATGGCTCTTGGGGCAATCCAGCACTCATGCGCTTAACAGTCAGGCCATTACTGAGAATAAAAAGAATCCGTTTACTACCGTGGGAGAACCCCTCTTCCTATATCTTGTTCTCAAAATCGACATTCTTTCTGACGGTTGCGTTCTCCTCGATTCCGGCCTCCAAGACAGACGACTGCTCGAATCCGAACATCGACGACTCAGTACACGACTACTAACGTTAACTATAACAAGTTTCCTCGGTCATGAAGATTACGCGAAAACAGCGGCTGATAGCCACGATATGCATCTCCTTCTCCTTCTTTGTTACTGAACTAGCTGGTTAGTCGGATTCCCACTGAAACAACACGCCATCGACACTTGGCTGACCGACAATCCGCTTATAGTTGGCTTCTTCACCCACTCTCTAGCTTTGATCGCCGACGCTTTCCACTATGTAGGTTGAACTGGCTGTAAAGCAGTACATTGCTAACGAGTGTTAGCTCAGCGACTTGATCGGTATCATAGTCGCACTAGTTGCGCTAATGGTCAGTCTCCATGATCCCCCACGCGCGACTATCTGACTGAGTCATAACAGGTGCAGGAGAAGATTGAGCCAGCGCCGCAGGAGTACACGTTCGGGTGGCAGCGAGCAAGTCTACTGGGCGCCTTCTTCAACGGCGTCTTTCTGCTGGCGCTTGGCGTCAGTATACTAGTCCAGGCCGTTGAGAGATTCACGGACCTCACTCGTGCGTCGCTCCACATATGACCAGACCATGCTGTATAAGGCTGACAAAGACCAGATGTACAAGATCCCCATCTGATTCTGATAGTCGGATGCGTCGGGCTGGCTCTAAACGTCTTGGTCATGTCTTTCCTCCACGGTGAGAGAACAAGCCCCCGCTGCGGCGTTGGAGATCTGCGGACTTGCTGACTTGGAGGTTTCAGAACATGACCACGGGCATAGCGGACAGGGACATGGGCATCAAGAACAACATGGCTCTTCGGCTGGACAGCCTCAAGAGATTGCCGACAGGGCAACTAGCGATGCAGCTAGTGAGTCTGAGGCTCGGCCGACGCCTGTGAGTGTTTTCCAGCACGCCAATGAGTTGACAACTACTAAGCATGGCTTCAAAGGCCTCAAACAGTCACCATGAACACAAACATACGGCGGTGGCTCTAAGGTCTCCTGGTAGAGATCTGGGCATGCTGGGTGTGTTGATCCACGTGCTCGGAGATGCCATCAACAACATTGGCGTTATCGTCGCAGCAGTGATCGTCTGGAAAGCCAAGGGGGAGGGTAGATACTATGCCGATCCCGCAGTTGGGGTCTTGATCGCAGTCATGATCCTCCTGTCGGCGGTTCCATTAGTCAAGAATAGCGGTGCTATCTTGTTGCAAATCGCGCCGGATGGGATCAGCTTAGAAGATATCAAGCACGATATTGAAAAGGTAACGGCCGAGTCTGAAGAGAGCAGCAACCTTGTCAAGACTGACAACGCCTAACTAGATCCCAGGGATCGAATCGGTTCACGAGCTGCACGTCTGGCGCCTGGACCAGCGCAAATCAATCGCATCTGCCCACATCGTCGTTGATGGTAGAACCGTCAAGAGCTTCGCGGACAAGGCGAAGATCATTATGGAGTGCCTCCACGCCTATGGGATTCACTCGGCAACCTTGATGCCAGAGGTGCTGGCCTCGGGCCCCGTGACCACGACTGCGAATTCCACAGAGTCTAGAGCAGCCGAGATCGACACAGACGCCAACACATTAGGGCGTCGAAGGCCACGAGGTGAGGACGAATGCCAGCTGATCTGTAGCAGCCTGTGCGATGGAATGAGGTGCTGTGCCCCAGTGCACCTGCAGTGATCGACGGTCTTGTCGTTGTTATATATGTAACTATCGCCTTTGGGGTAGTATCCTGGGTCCAAGAGGGGTCACGAGTTTCGAGGCGTTGTTCTCTGGTGCTACTACTTGCTGATGGAGGCGTTTCCCCACGCCATAAGGGTAGGAAGATGCCCGAAACTGGCCCGAGTCGGGGTTCTTATAAGTGACTGAAGTCAGGTAAAGCCTCGATCAAGGTACAAGATATCAATGCCGGAAGCCGAGGGTTCATTGTTGACCCGGCCACGCACATAGCGCAGAACAGCCTCGAGTGATAATATGGGGGTATTCGCGTGACAGCCTCCGCAATCGTCCATGGGCTCTGATTAACTTAACTACTCCTTAAATCTCAGCTGGAGCATCGCCGTAGCCGAAGAGGTAGATTGCCGCCAAAGGATGCGTCCGTCGATCCTTGGCGCTTGAGCTGGAACCAGCCTCACAATGGCATATGCAGTAATCACACCACTATCCGAGGACCCTTGGGAGGAACGGTAACTTCATAACCAGGATAAGTCGGTGTGAAATGCAACCAGGCTTGAGACCAGCTCAACTATCATCCGAGCAGTGTGGCGAGGGTTGGGAGCCGATGTTGAGCACCGTCTCAAGTATCGCGGGGTTACTCCGTACCTTGTCTGGACCACCATAGAGTCTCGAGAGCCGCAATAGCTCGGCTGCTCGGTAACTGGGAGGCCGAGACTCTGAAACAAGTCCTGTCGGTCGTTGGCTGGACTTGGAGCCGAGAGGATGGAGGTCAGCTGGTCAGACTGTGAGACGGCCAAGGGACGGGCCGCGTGTGACTACGTAGTTAGTTTGCCCAGTGAGTCCAATCAACGAGATGTTTAACAGCATCAGTAACATAAGTGGTAATACTGCTCTTATGTGATATTGTTGTGACTCTTCCTGTAGAATAAGTCTCTTGTCTAAAGAAGTCAACCGTCGTGTATGCAAGGCTCGAGAAACCGCAGATATCTAAACACACGGTAGGCAATAGTACCTTGCGTCTAGTTAGCTCCACCAAGTAGCTATCACATATACAGTACAGAGTGATGCTATTGCCTACTACGTTAGTCTGCTTAGAAGCGAACCGTGGAACAGCTAATTACGGAGTAGTCTAATTACTACCCCTCTCGAACTGAGCATGGTGAGGGAATAGACGATCGAGGACCCAGAGTTAATTCGAGACGATGGGCCAAGCGCAATCTGGGTTCCAGGCAACCGGAGGGGATAACAAGGGTCCTAGTTGGCGAGACTCTCGACGATAATGTGACCTGTAATAATTAATAAGAGCAAGGAATGGGAAGCTTATGCGGCCACTCCACGCGCGCGCGACGACCAGGGCCGCTCGTGTCGGGGGAGCATCAAAGAGACACCACCATTAGTAGAAGCAAGTCAACTCGAAGACCACCTTAGTTACTGTACTGTAGGCTAAACAATAGCAACGAGGGGAAACCTCAAGATGAAGCGCCTTGGCTGTGGCTTGGTCAAAGGACGGATTGAGGCCTCTTGCTGCAACCCATAGTGTCTCACAATTGGGCGGTGAGATAGGTAGAAAGAAAGGTGGAGTGGGAGAGGAGCCGTGGAGGTGGAGGAGGCTCAGAGATGCAGCACGTGACGCATGCCATACGTACCTACCTTATGTATTCTGGACCATGAAACCTGACATTCTACTCTGTAGACACTGCGGAGAATACGCTGGAACCCCGGAGCCGAAGATTTTAGCCGCGCATCTGCTTCCAGAGCATTTGTAACAGCAGCTGCTGATGAGAGGAAGCAGGGCCGTCCGTCATCGCCATCGTCACTGTTATATGTGTCCTCTGTAGGACAATCAAGAAGCGATCTGCGGCAGAAGACTGCGCTTATAGCCGGATCACAGGCAGAATGGCTTACAATAATCCCGCCCTATGACTTCCTGGACAGCTATGCCACCAACAATCCGGCACTGCTACGCTCCGTGAAGATCTTGACCAACATCGCGGAACACGAGACAGACGGTTGCAGTGAGCGGTCGCGGCGCCGCCTGTACGGGATGAGGATCAACATCTGGACCAGTCAGGGCGAGAAGAGGTTCAATTGATTTGAGCGTTTAATACTGTAGTTAAGTTAGTTATCTGCATGTCCCAACGCGTGCCTGCAGATCACTTGTGAGGGGGAAAACGAAGCTTGAGCGAGGGCTGCTTATCGCGGGGCACTCACTCTCTCTGCGGAGGATGACGACGAAATGCAACCCCATAAACCTCTGTTTTCAGCATCGATATTCGGCCGAGCAGTCGATTGCCATGAATCAGACCTGATCTGACCCTGTAAGCGTTATCTTCCGGCGGGACGAACCCCGAGAATTGCCTGCTACGTACTGACGGAGCTAAAGGCGGGCCCTGTCCGGTAGAGCAAGAGATCGAACCCGGCGACACGGCGACGGCGCAGGCAAGCATCTCGCGACGTCACCTTATTATTGGCAGGGGGGTCATTGCCATGGACGAGTGGTCAAGGATGAGCACAGCCAAGGCCGCTTATCATCATGTGCGTACGGAGTACGTGCAGTAACTAATATCATGCCTCTGGTTTGGCCGTTGGCGAGCCAGTGCTCTTGGCATCAAGCCCAAAATCGAAAGGGCTTCCGGAGGACTCAGCCCGGATCAAGTCGGACAGGTCGAGTCCGCCGACGTACGAGTCGAGTTGGAGATGATGTACCAATTACATATCAAAACCCAAAGCATCCAAACTGACTGACTGTGACGTCGGGGAATTGTGCGGCAGTTGGAAACCCGGCGGCCGCTCACACCACGAGGGCATCATCACTGGAATGTGTCACTCCCAACTAACATAGTTAGCTACATCGCGATACGTACGTATGTACGAGGACGGTGTAGAGAACGGTTGACAACGTTGCGATCCTCGTACAGTAGCGCCATGTGTGCGTCTGGGTTAACGTCAACGTTAGCCAGTAAGAGACAGAACCGCCGGTCAGGTAGCGAACCGGCCGAGGCTTGGTTGGGGCTGGCCACCAGCTGCTTTACACAAAAGCAAAGCAAAGGTTGCGGTGATGACTAGCAACTAGGGATCGCGAGGCTTGATTGTATTACGGTTGGGCGTCGATTCAGGTTGATACCCTATTACCTATGTAGCAGTTACTTGATGTCATCTCCAATGCGTGTACTGTAGGTAACAACTATGTTAGTTAACAGCTGCACGAGACGACGACGCCGGGGAACGGAGGACAAGGAGGGTTGACTGCAGCACCGTTACATACCCATGGCGTTCTTTAGCCGGCTCTTGCAGCGGCTTCACACCTGGCCTCGGCACGTCTGGCCTGGCACTGGCCTATGTACACCATCACCATGGGCACTAGCGGTCTGTGTAGCTACCTAGGTAGCTATGCGCTGCGTATTCGGACATTTGATTTCATCTCGCGCTGCTGGGCCTGTCCTGTGTGTGTTGCTGATGGGCCGTGTTCGTTGCCTCGCGCCTACGCCCAACGACCCCAGCGTACCTTAGGTAGTTATGAAGCACGAGCCTTCAAAAAGTCCAGTGGAGGACATCCACTATCATGACCGTCGCCATGGGATTCCTGGAGAGTCCCAGGATCAAATTGTTGATGCCTTGTCCGTGCCGCTAGACTCGGGCAGACCAGAGCTGGATACCCCTGCAACGTCCGGGTCTTGGCTGCCGGGAAGACCCTGGTCGACCCGACGACACCGGTTGCTTTCACCGCATTTTGGGCTCTTTCAAAAGTCATCATCTTTTGCTGGGCTCGTCGTCGTCTTTCTGGCTAATTAAGCTGGGGAAACAGCTCCAAAGTCCATGTAAGTATCTTTTGGGGTAGGGTAGATGCTCAAGGTTCGCCTCTTGCGTAGCCCTCGCTGTTGATAAGCTCTCCCCATTGTCGTCGGGCCTTGACCGACGACCCGGTCCTCTGCTTGTTCGAGTTTGTCTTTTACATAACTTAGTACTCTAGTACTCTCTTCTTTTGCTCTCTGCTAGACAATCACCACTAATACATACCTACCTACCTCCACTGCCTCTCTCCCTCATCAACGAATCTCCTGCCTCTACGCGCGGTTCCAGTTAAAGGGTCTCTTTCTTGGCAGGCCCGCCGTGATTCCCTAGCGGGGAGCATTACTCCGTATTGTGGAATGGAATCGCGCACTCCGACGATTTATTACTAACGTTAGGTGTCAGCCACCCGCAGTGTCGCCGCTTGGAGTCTCAAGTTATTACCTAACATTGCCGCGTTGAGTATTCAAGTCGTGCGCTTGCTCGCTCTACTCGAGAGATCTCGCCGAGGGAGTAACGTTCTGGCCTTGACTCGACTCGGCCCTGATAGCCAAGTTAAGTCTTGAGCCTCATGAGCCTCGCGCCGGAACTCGACTCCGCAGAAACATCAGACCAAGGGGGAAAAAGGGCACACTTGTCTTGATTCAAGGTCTCGGCCCCCCGGGTTTCAGAGGCAGCCACTTTTTGTTGTTCATGTCCCGACGTTTTCTGTCTGGCATCGATCATCGTCATCCCGGCATCAGCATCTTCATCATCGCCCGTCCGAGACCTGAGACTCTGGGGAACAAACAGCCATAACGTTATGTACGCACCCCGAAGAACCCCTCTTGGATATTATCCTAATTCAGCAAAGAGGAGAAGAAGAACAAGAAGAACAAGATCGAATCCACATTTCTTCCTGTCTGTCGATACATACTTGACTCTCATCCCGCCCCTCCGATCAAATAATCCACCCATTCGTCTCCATCAAACTCCATCGAGTCTATCCAATCTCCACCGAGCTATCCACCTTGCCCGCCGAGGCCTGTTGACGACGATCTAACTAAAGCTTCGACCGAAGGGGTACCCGGCTCCTTGTACCGCGTGGTCGAGCCGCCACCAGCGCCAGCCGCCACTAACGAACTACTGTACTTTAGCTGCGGTACCGCTGTATTTGTGGGCGCTGGCTGCTGCCACACACACACACACACACACTCACACACACCTAAAACTCGCTGCCACCCGCCCAAGCTGGCGGCGTCCCGGCCATCTGGATCAACCACCAAACATTTGTCCAGCCAAGCTTTGAGCTCTCACAATCCTCGACGCCTTTCACTCTGCTTCATGCCTCCACGATAGCTAACAACAAAGGAGGATCAAACATTCACTGACCTGCAACCTGCACCCACCTCAAGCTCCAGTTTCTCCTGTTGATCATTCGCCGCAAAACCACGACCCGCGCATTGTGTACCTATCTAGCTGCCTCCACAACAGTAACCCCTCACGCCTCTTGCACCTCGCATCTCGCCCATCTCTTGATACTCAACTCAAGCCCACAACCAGTCTTTTTTCTTCGATTCTCCGCCCTTTCTCCAGCCTGTCACTTGCTTCAGCTGCGCATGTCCTGATCAACATTACCACTGCAACCCTCAATCTGTCCTTGTTGCCGCATCTGTCCTCTCACAGCTCGCTTCGACAGCTTGCCACGCATTTGCCTCCCTGACGCCGCCACCTCATTGCTCTTGCGACAACCTGAGCTGAAGCAGCAAACCTATAACATATTCACAACATACTTGCCTAGATTATCAGCGTCTTCTAGAGCTTTCGAGCTGTGACCTGCCCTTGGGCCTCGCCCGCCACCTTGCGCCCGCGACCCTGGAAGCTACCAACCTAGTCACCTTCACATGCCACGCGCAGTGGTTACTATGCGATTACTTCCAGCTCGAAATATCCCGTCTCTTGCTCTGATGATGGCTCGCCGTCGTAATTAACCCGACGGCCGCCTTCGCTATTTCTCAACTCGCTGCTTGTTTCTAGTGCGCCTCCGACATGCTCGGCCGGCTCTTGCACTTGGGCACTGGCGGCCCTTCCGCTCCGCCCTCGCAGACCACGGCCAAGGCGTCGAGACCCGTTTCCTCGCTTGAGTCTGTCCAAGAAGACATTCATACACGCAATCTCCTTTTCCCAGACGCCCAGGCCCTTTATCAGCACCGCAATGACCAGGTGTTTCCTCTATCGACGACTCCCACTACTCCTGCCACTTCCACGGCCAACGCATTCGACTATAGCGGCGATGTCGACCTCGACGTGCGTGATGTCCGGGTTATTGTCATGCAGGATGCTCTAGGCCCTACCAATGCTTCCCTTCTCTTTGACAGCCACCCTGCCCCCCCAATGTCTCCTACAGAACGACCGCCTGTGCCTCAGGATCTTCGTCGCGCACCAACCTCCTCAGCGCGCAAGAGCAGTCTCAGCCAGCTTGGACGCCCCCTTGTGATTCAACCAGAAGGCCCTCAACCTCAGCCACGACAAGGCGCCTTCGACCGCCGTGCTTCGTTACAAGGGCGTAGCCAAGGCCACACCGAGACAGACGGCCAGAAAGCTGCGCGCGAGTATCGAGAGGAACTGGTGACATTTTCCAGCTGTATATTTGGAAACTCGGAGTTGATGTCCTACAAGGGGACCTCAACCAAGGTTCATGTTGTCCCCGGCGACACCCGTCCTCCTGAGCCCTCAAGCAGCATCGTTGGTGACGGGAGGAGCTCGATTGGCCGATCCAGTGCTCGCTCTAGCAGGCTTTCGCAGTCGTTCTCGTCTCAGCCCTTCTCACCAACCAACACCTCTGCAGCCCACAGTCATAATCCCTCACGCCAGAATGAGAAGAAAAAGGTTCTTATAACACGCCTTTTCCCAGTACATCTCCCTGCAGATGACGTCGACTCAAACGTTTCCCCAAGCCGCTACGCCGACGACAACGCAGGCTTTCCCTTCCCTGCCCCGAGTGACGAGGCCCCGCCCAAGAAGAAGAAGCCTCAGCCCAAGCAGCGACGCACACCAATGTATGCTGTAGTTCTGGTTGTTCAACTACCTGCTGCACCTCCCTCGTCATCGCGTGCCCCTCAAGCACCACAGTCTAAATCGGCTCACCGCGAATCCAACTCGTATACCGACCAAGAGTTCTTCCCCTCATCGTTTACCTCGGCTCGCCCTTCAGGATGGACCATGGTCGGCTCCGGTACCTACGGCGATGCGCCAGAGTCATCCTACACAGCCGACATGGAAGATCGAATTGACTCCCTCACACGACACTGGGATATCGTCATGAGGACTCTGACACATCTCCAATCGGTGGTCGCAACTCTCCTGGGATCTATGCTCCGGCAGGTTGATCTCGCTTCTCCTGGTAACCCAGCCTCGTTCACATCGAACCACGCTGGTAGAACCCCGTCCTTCTCAGAGCGGCGGGGCGAGTTACCTCGGATTAAGCCTCCGAAGAGCACTACTAAACTGGTACAGTTGTGGCCAAATTGTCTTGCCGACGACGCCAATGTCGCGGGCGAGGTTGATGCAGCCAGACATAGAATCGTTATGGGACTGAGCGCGGCCAGAGTTGTTACTGGCCAGGGACGATGGGGAATATGGCGTGATGAAGCTCGTTGGACGTCCAAGTGGGCTTGTGGTACGGACCAGAACCAATTCTTTTATCATCTTCTCACGGGTTTCCTTGTAACCCATAGCGATTGGCTTCAGGCGCTTTGCCCGCCATCCTACAGAAGACGCCTTTACTTGCAGCAGAAAAGCCGAAGCGAGGAGGATCTATCGCTCCCGGCACGAACAATCATTGTGTCCGAAGATAAGATGGCTGCTCGACGCCTCATCTTTTTGCTCTCAGCATTTCTCCCGGCCAATTCTCAATTTCCCACCTCGCGGGCCCATCGGCCTAGCACCTCAACTTCAGTTGGAACATTCTCAAACTCACCACCAACCTTTGTCATACCCGTTCTTCGAGAAGAGTCTCTTCGTCGCAAGATCAACCGACGCACAGGACTCCGTCGGGCTTCTCACTCGCGAACAATTAGCCAGAGTGCGAGGAATTCAGGTGTGCCTTTACAACTGGCTCACTTGACGATGGATCGCAACCACGAAAGGCGTGTTTCGGATGCCGCCTCGATTCGACCTTCGAATTTCTCCATGTTTAGTAACGACATGGTCAGTAGGAAGAGTAGCGCTGCGACAACCACAACCATCGTCCCAGAAACGACGATGCCACACTTTTCCTCTGTTCAGCGCGTCGATTCGCATAGAAGGCCACGTCCGACGAGCAGTGGAAGCGTCGCTACTGACGACCTGAAGCGATCACTGAAGCGGGGCGATAGTACAGGTGGAATGAGCAATGCGAGCAGTGACTCGAGGAGCCAAAGCTCACGCTGGGGAAGTGTCATAAGTGGCCTTTGGAGCGCCCGCCGCCGGGATTCCACTACCCTCAGCAGTTACAGTGGAGTAGACCCCAAGTCGCCCACCAAGTCGGGATTCCCAAGGATGGATAAGCTATCTCAGATGGTCAAGGAGGCATCCCTTATTGACAACCCCCACGCCCCTTCGGCTGTTGCACGCCCTTCAACTGAAGTTCGGGGGAGTGGTGCACCACGAGAATGCAAAGGACACAGCAGAGAGCCATCCATCCGGCCAGATCGGACACCCGATCCAAATGGTGCCTTTGAGTCTCCCGTCAAGACATCCATCAATGAGGACGATGGGGTGATTGACGTGGATATCTCGTTTCCTGACTACATGACATCTTTCGAGTCTGCCATTAGTTCGCCATCAAGCAGCGGATACTTGTCTACGCCCGGCCTTCAGAATGGCCTAGACTCCTTTGAGCAGGCCTCGCGTCTGTGTATCGACGGGGATCTACCTCTCAACGCCGCGGGTTGGCTAAATAGATACCATCCGGACTTTGCTATTCAGGCCATTCCTCCGCAAGACGACCTCATGGAACAGGTCAAGGCGTCTCTTCGAGCAGAGCCAACACCTGCCCCGACACACCCTTGGACGGGCGACCTCACTGAGCGTTGGGTCGACGTGAGCTGCGTGATGGTTGCCGATACCACAACCAACTCGATTACACGTCTCCGATACCGCCGACTTGTCAAGCCACGGGCACCTGTGGATCGACCCGGTTCTGGAGCTCCTGGACTCTCAACATCATACGGTGGACTTCTCACTCCTTCGATTCTCCCTTATGAGACTCAGCTAGAAGAAGAATGGATCGAAGAACCCATGCTGCGTTCCGACGATGCCCTGACTGAAGCCGTCGAAAGGGTCATCAGCCTCAACCAGGACACCAGCAAAGACCACTCTCTTTCCTCATCACAGACGCACAGCGAGGGTCGCATGAGCACCGAGGTGGAGGAGCCAGTCTCCATCACGGCACCTGATGCACCGGCGTTGCCCCATGCCCCCATGGAAATCCCTCGAGTTCAGTGCAAGACTGTTGTACTCTCCGCACTTGAAGATAGCATACGCGAAGTCATTGACATGCGCGAGAAGCGACATCTCGACATTAATAGCCAGTCGAGGAATGGTCGCCCTCAAAGCCCGCTTTATGATGCCATTAACACCTGGCTGGATAACCTTGATATTACCGATGGATGAGCTGGTCAAAGCGACCATGAGCCATCCCACATTATGACTTTAATGACCCTGCTTTTTGTTTTTCATGTTACTTATCCGCCTACTTGCGCTTCTTGTGCGCGGATGTACCATCATCAGAAATTTTCACCAAAGACCTCGATATGATACCCCATCTGCGTGCGCTTCACGCATAAGACTTGGAAGAGGCTTCAACCCTACCTCGGGAGGGGTTTGGTACATGCAAACCTCGCTTTTCTATTTGCTTTTCCAGCTTGTTTTTTCATCTTCGATTTTCTGTAGAATTTCCTTGCATATTAACATGCTTCTTTTGGCCATTGAAGCTGCTTGGAATGGCCTTGCCAGCTAGCAATCTTGCTTTTCTCTTTGGGCTTTAGGCTTTTGGCAAAGCCGACCTGGTCAGGAGGTTGGCGTTTCGCGTATGGGAAAGGAAAGCTTGGAGTCTGGCGAATGGTCTAACATAGCTACTACAGAAAGTAATAGACCTGGCTATTTCAGTATATGAGCATCCCCTTGATATGACTGCCAAGTAGATCGACCGACGAGAACTGGATTAGATGCAAGTGCTAGGGTCTGATGGCCTATATAAGTCAGTCCTTGGGATTAGATGTGAGAGAGCGCAAGTGCATCGATATCATCATTGGGATAAGTTTGAGAGTCATAGTATCTCTGAAGGTTAAGATTGTGAGCTCGTTTTATCACAGGCACTTCAATAGCCAATGTCCGGTGCGGAATCGAATTGTTTTCTCTATAAACCGACCAAACGCCATGCGCAAACCCTGTGCTCCGAGGCACATCACTTCTTCTTGGTCGGCCGCGCATTCTTGAGCCTCTTCCTCTCCTTTTCCTGCCTGGCCTTGCGGATATCGTCGGCGCCCTTGAGCTCCTTCTTGCTGCCCATGCCGTCGCGGAAGCGGCCGACACGCTTCTCCCTCGCCTCGTCGACGCGCTTCTTGCGCACGCGGTAGTCGTCCCGGTACTTGTCGGCCTCCTTGGGCGCCCGGTCCTGCTTGTGCTTGTAGCGCACGCCCGATGGGAGCTGCGCCGCGTGGTTGCCGGCGCTGGGCCGCTCCGCGTCGCCGACGTGCGGGAGCTTGCCGACGCGGTTGGCCCGCTTCCACTTGTCGAAGCGGCCGCTCTGGAAGCTGGCTGCGATCTTGACACCGCTCTCGCCGCGAATCATCTTGGCTCCCTTGGAGCCGTCGTCGTCGTTCTCGCGCGAGACGTACTTTTTGCCCTTCTTGTCCCAGCGCATCTTGGCGCGTGTTGGCTCGCCAAAGGACTTGGCGTTCTCGTCGTTGGTGAGGTCCATGGTTGCGTCGCGAGCAGCTTCCACGAAGCTTGAGCCCTGGCCACCGGACTGTACGCCATAACCGCGCTCCTCGGCGGCGTTGAAGGTTCGGGGCGTGTAGGACATAAAGACCTCATTGTCTCGCCAATTTGTTTGTCCCTTCTTGGAGTCATTATTGGACACAGTCACCTCCATGTCGTCGTCCGACTCATCCAGGCCGCCTTCCATATCCACCTCTATCTCCTCATCAGAGTCAACGTCCATCTGTTCACCAGAAGGCACATCCTCAAGGCCGTCAAAGTCGTCCACCTCCTCTTCCTTTGGCTGCCCTCGTCCTCTTGGCGTGATATTCTTACGCAGCTGTTTCATGACCTCGGCGGCCCCAGAGGCCGCTTTGTCGCGTTGACCAATCTCAAAAATGGTTTCTCGAGGTTTGAAACCACTGATTCTCGCAAGCATATCGGTGCGTGCTTGTTCTGCTCCGTCCACATCTTCTCCAAAAAGAGGATGAAGCTGCGCCCACGCCGGTGTTCCAACCAACTCCCTTGCACGCTTTGCACTTTGGCTAGCGGCCGAGTTTCTTGTCCTCAAGTATAGCTTTTCGGCCTTACCAGCCACTGTCCGCAGAGCCGATAGGTCTTCACCCTCATAAAGTACCTTGTTGAACCATTCTACATGAGTCTCGACTGAGTCTCGTTTCAGTGCTCCCACGACCACGTCATCTGCAAAGGACGGTTTTGTGTTCTCCTGGCCAATCACCAACTTCTTTCCTAGAAACAGCTGTAGATCCAGCAGATAAGGGGCATCGGTATCCCTCACAAGACTGTAACTCCAACCTCGCTGGCCCGCTCGGGCTGTTCGACCAACTCGGTGAACGAAAACCTTGGGCTGTGGAGGGAAGTCGAAGTTGATAACGTTGGCAAGTACAGGAATATCGATACCTCGTGCGGCAACGTCAGTGACAACTAGGATATTTGACTTGCCCTGCCGGAATTCTTCGACCTGGATACGTCTGGCGGTCTGATCGAGAGAACCGTAAACGTAAGAAACTGCAAAGCCTGCCTGAATGAGCAAGTTTGCCAGATATTCGACATGATGTTTTGTTGCCGTAAAAATGATGGTCGAATGTTCGGTTGGCTTGCCGCCTCTGGGGCCGTCCGGACCTCGTTTCCTCTTCTTGGATCCCTTCTCGGCGTCCTTGTCCTCGGGAAGTCCAACAGGCATCTTGATCACATCGTGAAGGATGTGCAACAAAGAGCCCTCTTTCTCGGCACCTTTAACAGAAAAGAACGCGCTCTCTAGATCAGGAGAGACCTTGGTTTCAGCGTCGAGTCGGACAAGACTTGGGTCTTGTAGGCCGGCGCGAGCGAACTCGACAAGGGAAGCAGGAAGTGTGGCGGAGAACAAAAGACTTTGCCTTGAAGGCGGTAGCGAATGGAGAATCTCTGTCAGTTGTGCAGCGAAACCCATCTCAAAAAGACGATCGGCCTCGTCAAAGACCACATACTTGATGGACGACAGGTCCAGGGACATCTCGACCTTCAGATGCAGGAATCGACCGGGGGTAGCGATGATGATATCGGGGTTGGCGGACATGTATCCAAATTGCTCCTCCAAACTATCACCACCAACCAGCAAGACGCACTTCAGATCGGTACCTCGGCCAAACTCCTTGACAACCTTCAAGGTCTGAATCGCAAGTTCTCGAGAAGGGGAAAGGATAAGCGCTCGTGTTCCGAACCTGGCGCTGTGGGCGCGCAGCTTCTCAATCATGGGTATCACGAAGGCGGCCGTCTTTCCAGAACCCGTTCTGGCCATGCCCACCACATCTTTCCTATCGAGAACCAAGGGGATGGTTTTGCGCTGGATCGGAGTTGGGACCGAGAATCCCTTTCGTGTGATGGCTTTTAGGAGATTGCTGTTCAAGCCTAGAAGTTGTCAGAATGAAGATTGTAGTCAATCCATGCGGTCGTACCCATTGCCTGGAAACCTCCGCCCTTTTTCACCGTTCGACCCTTCAAGTTCGAGGCTTTTCGAAAAGACGCTGCCTGCTGCAAGGCGATGAAGGCCTCGTCACCATCGTCGTTGCCGGGCTCTGGGCCGTTCAACAGGCCGTCAAAGTCGAAGTCGAGGCCCGATTCACCGCCGTGACCGTCATTGTCGGCGTTGTTCTCGCCGGGGTAGAGGGATCCTAGGATATCAACCTCTCCGTCCGAGGGTGTGGGTGAGACTCCGCGTGGTGGCATTGTAGCGCGCCTTGAGAAGCAATAATCTCCTGGCGGTTTGGTTGATTGTTAGCGGATGGTGAGAGCTTCTTCGCCGTCCAACGTATTTTTTTTCTGGTATCGATTAATCCTTATCTTAGCGTCGCGGGGCAAGTGGGTCTACGCCGACCTCGTCTGTTCGCGACTACGTCCATGCCTTCTCTTTAGTCCTTCCCTCTGACCAGCAATCTTTCATTCTTTCAACTACCTATTTAATCTCGAATCAAACATCCAGGGCGCCAAAATGGCCAGCAAAGACTCAAAAGAGGACAAGGATGCTCTCGACGCTCTCGAAATTGAAGCCAAGGAGTTTGACAAGGTTTGTTATGCGACGGCTACTACCAACCTCATGACCACGGCTAATCTAGCTTCAGGATGCAGAGATAGACCGAATTCTGAAAGCGTTTCGGCTTGACGCGTAGGTGTAGTTCTATCTGGATCGTAAAGGACCAATGTCTGACCATCTCGCAGCTACGCTGTTCTAGACCTACAGCCTGGTGTTCCTGATTCGGACATCAAGATCACTTACCGCAAGAAGTCCCTCCTCATCCATCCTGACAAGACAAAGAACCCCCAGGCACCAGATGCATTCGATCGGCTCAAAAAGGCGCAGACAGAGCTCATGGATGAGAAGCACCGCGAACGATTGGACGAGGCCATCGCAGACGCGCGCATGCTACTTCTCCGCGAGAACAAGTGGACGGTAGACAGCGAAGAACTCAAAACGGAGGACTTCCGTCGGATGTGGCGCGCGAAAGCGCGTGACGTACTTATTGACAACGAACATCGTCGCCGGCGCCAGATGAAGGCTCAGTTACAAGAAGAAGGTCGCGAGCAGCGCCGCGTCGACGAGGAGGTGGAAGACCGTAAGCGCAAGCGGCAGCACGAGCAGGACTGGGAGGCCACGCGGGATGAACGGATCACCAGCTGGCGATCGTTCCAGAAGGGACAGTCCGGCGGTGAGAAAAAGAAGAAAAAGAAGCTCAAGCCTATTGGTTGAGCAGGGGTGTCTTTCTTTGGGCAGGTCTGCGACGCGAGGATACACGGTTACACTATGCGAAATGTCGCTGGTCTGTGAGTTAAATAATGATGATGAAACGTTTGGACTCTAATCACTTTACACAAGGTGCCGCCAATAAGGCTTCCCCTCGTCCAGCCCTTTTCTTGGTCTCCAAGGTGAGTGGTATGCCAATGCGAAGTGATATTCGATCTCTGCATGTTGATGTACTCCATGTCGTAGTATTCGCCTAAACAGGAGCAGCCCGTGGTTCACAATATGCTCAAGTCATTTAATATGAGGAGAGTGGCCTCCGTTGGGGTTTACGGCCCCTTCTTTCTATGCTACAGGTTTGGTATACAACAGATCTGAAGAGGCAGATCTACACGAGTAGTCGGGTTCTCGTGGCCCTCCTCGACGCCATACAAACAATATCAACCTTTTGAACACCAGCAAATGCGCTCCCCTTCAACCTTTCCTCTCTAGTATGTGGCGGTCTCATAGTGCATATGGTACAGGGCATCACTTGGAGCCGGAGCCGGAGGCATTCTTATCTGTCTTATCATCCTCTGACTTCTTCGTCGCGTCCTCCGCCTGTTGGTGCGCCGGATTGTTGGTCAGGGTGTGCCACATGGACTTGAGGAAGCCCTCGTTCTTGTGCGCATCGGGGTCGTTCGGGTCGGCTGATGCAGAACTGGGATTCATGAGCATCTGCTCTTTGATCACATGGCAGCGGAGTCGCTCACCTGGCACTAGAGCCGACGTTCATTACGCGCTTGGCTGTCTTGTCACCCATCTCATCGGCAAGCATCTCCACAATTGTTCGCTGGTTGGCGCTCAAGTACTTGGGCATGGAGACACGGTACTCGACCTTGAGATCGCCACTGCCGCCGCGCCGAGAGCCGAGACGGTTCATACCCATGCCCGTCAGGGTCATCTTATCGCCGGTGTTGGTACCAGTAGCAACCTTGACGTTGACTGTTCCGTCGAGAGTTGGGATTTCCACCTGGCCACCCAGCAAAGCAGTTGTGAGAGGAATATTGGCCGTGTAGAGGATGTTTGACCCTTCTCGGCGAAACTTGGGGTCCTTGGCGACCCGCACCAGGACGTACAGGTCTCCTTTTTGGCTGCGAACGTTGGGCTCCGCAGCCCGTCCAGTCGGTGCTGAATCACCAGCTCCATCAATTCGTAGTCGCATGCCATCCTCGATACCGGCGGGGATATCCACAGTAACCGTTTTTCTTTCTCTCACCACACCGTTTCCTGAGCACGTTTTACACTCAGAGCCCTTGGGAATAGTTGAGCCAGTGCCATCACATGTTCCGCAAGTTGACGCCATCTGGAAGCCTCCCTGCATAAAGTGTACGCGGGTTCCTGTCCCATCGCAAGACTTGCAGGCGCTTCTCGCGGTGCCCGTCTTCAAGCCGCTACCGGTGCATGTTCCGCACGTATTGAGCGGTGTAATAGAGATGGTCTTGGTCGAGCCCTTGGCGGCCTCCATAAAGGTGATGCTGGCTTGGACCTCGATGTTCTCGCCAACCAGGATTTCTTGCTGGTACGCCTGTTGTCGTCCGCGACGTCCGCCAAACCCTTGCTGACCGGCAAAGGCTGAGAAGATATCCTCAAAGTTGACCCCACCACCGAAACCTCCCTGTCCACCAAACCCGCCAAAGCCTCCCTGTCCGCCAAATCCACCAAATCCACCGCCGAAGGGGTGGCCTCCACCAAAACCACCCCCCGGGGCTCCTCCGCCGCTGGGATCGAAACCAGCGGCACCGAATTGATCAAACTGCTCGCGCTTTTTAGGATCGGACAGAATCTCGTAGGCGGACTGGATATCGGCGAATTTGTCCTTTGCGGTGGCGTCTTTATTCGTATCGGGGTGATATTTCTTAGCTAGGCCATAGTAGGCCTTCTTGATCTCGGCGGCAGATGCGCTTTTACTGACCCCTAGGGCCTGGTAAGGATCTTTTGACTGAACGGAGTTGGTGGCATGAAAGAACTATCACAGGATCAGAAACGTCGAGCTCATCCGCATTAACGTGGGCTACTCACTCGTTTCGTTGAGGGAAACCGACTCTCTCCGCCGAGGGAAGGTCGGTCCCGGGACCGGGCGTGCAATGCCGCGGTATGAAGCTGAGCACCTTTGCTCAAACACTTGATCTTGAAGGCACAGACATTGCTTTGCGCCAGCACACGCGCAGGAGCGGCGGCCTTTGTGATTAGGCTAGGGTTCATCTTGTACCACAGAGATTCATCTGACCCTGAAAGCAAAGAAATGCAAAATGGAAGAAGGAAAAAGGACAATGGGACAAACGTCACTGGGTGACTAATTGGGAGAGCTTCGCCGTGCTTCCTCGGAAATTCTTTGAAGTTCGAGACCTATCCCAACTTTTCCAGCCGGGCTTGAGCCGAGCTTTTGGTGCCTCAGACATCAAGCATCGTCATGGGGGCCGACGCCGGCCGATGCTGTGTCTGTCCCCTTATTTTAGCCAATTTCTGATTGGCCGGGACGATCGCAAATTCAGGAACAGCCCCGAAAACGAATGCCGATGCAAAACCGACGTGAGCATGAGCGAAAGCTTTAAAGCTACTTTGCCCAATTGAAGGGGAGAGCAATTATTGAACTACCAAGCGCATAGAGGCTTTCTTGAACCCTTCTAGTAATTCATTTGCTTGTTGTAAGTTAAACGCTTTTAATGCTTTGAAACCATCTGGGCGCGACGATGTTGGTTGCTCAAGACAGCATGGAAACTTATGCCGAAACTACCCCGAGGCTCCAGCAATACTAAAGCCGAGGACAGCTTCATAAGCTCTACGAGTAATTAACTTATGACAGGCTGATATAAGAAGTAGAAGTAGGCTGTGACTAACAATTAGTAGCCACAAGCAGTGTTGAATTCGATGATGCAGAGTTCACGAAGTTTTGAAACGAAGCCTGGATTAGCCTGAGTTCCAAACTAGCGCCAGCTGCAGACAGCCAGCAACCACAGTCAGTGCTCTGGTGGAATTCCATGAGATGCCCTTGTAATATACAATCTCTGGGCTTAACTGTCACAGTCTTCCATAACTACGGGACGAGATCACAAGCCATTCCAATTCTGCAAAGGCTGGGTTGTGTGGTTGCCCAGTCAAGACATGGATCAGGCCATGAGTATAGCACCAATTAAGTAGTTGCAGCGCTGTGTCATTGAAATGGTGACTATGTAGGAATACGATGATGACATACTCGTTCTCTACTGACGAGATGGACACAGAAGTCCGCCTATGTCACTAGAATAAAGCAAGAAGAGAAGAAAACCCTGTGCCTACTCGACGTGGTATATGATGTAACCCAAACCCGCGCAAGACTCGTCTAATACCCTGAGTATGCGACCAATGCAAACAATGCCTGTCTGCCTACTATGCAGCCCTGAGAGAGGGGAAGCCCCCACACGTCGTCCTTTGGAGCGACTGTGCCATAATAGTTGCTCTCGATCAAACGCCAAAACGCCGTTCCAATGTGACCATGTAGTGGTTGAAATTTGAGAAGAGAACCCCCTTGCTTGAAAACGCAGCTTATTTCGTCCGGGTCGTAGCGACCGAGTGTGGTTTCGAGACACGGCTGGGGTCGTGCCGGATCTTGTAGATAAAGTCCACGATCACGTCGTTCTCCTGCACGCCCATTCCATTAAAGTGTTTGCGCACCGCGAGGGCAAGCTGGTCTTTGCTCTGGCGGCGGGCTTGTCGGCGGCGGACCATGGTCGGAGAGTGGAGGCCAATGCCGCTCGGTTGCGACAAGATCCATTGGCAGTAGGGGTTGGAAAAGGAGCTCGGGGTGTTGAGCCGGTGCTCGCGACGGTAGGCGTGGAGGGTATCTCGTTCGAATGAGGTCCATTGCAGCTGGGTGAGAGAAATACGAGTCAGTATTTGACAGGCTCGCATGGGGTGAGAAGAGAGGAGAGGGGTGACCAACGCCAGGAGAAGTTTCGGCAGCAGGCCGAGGCGGAGGAATAGCAGCAGCGTTTGTGACTTCGCGAAGAAGAGAATGATTCTGCTGGCTGGCACCGCGACGCATCTTGGTCGAAGAGTGGCCGTTGCCGCTCTTTTCCTTGGGATTGGGGCCTTCCGACTTGGAGTCGTCGTGGTTGCGGGCGGATTTTGCGGGCGGCATGATGAAGGTCGAGGGGGAGTAGTGGTCGCAGTATGTAGTCTAGTAGCTTTGGTATGGAGGAATCGTCGCTAAGAAAACCACGGATGAGTCGCAAGGAGAAGACGGTTCACATAGTAGAACAAATCCCAGCGGATGACTTTTGAGAGGAGGAGGAGAAGGAGGAGAAGCAGCCGGCGTCGGGGCGTGACCGGTCCATGGATGGGCCAATATTTGGGGGTCCTGGGGCGCCTCGTGCTCTGGAGGGATCGTCCAGCGCCCACTGCCTACGTTATCGCCTATCGCTCGCGCCGTGGAAGCTTTTTATTCCCGACGTCACCACAAATGAGTCGACCCCGAAAAAAACTCACCCAGCCGGAGACGAGGTGGGGCCGGTAACTACTGTACAGAATACATGTCTTTCGTCTATTGTCTGGCGGGCCAGAAAGGGTTAAGAGGAACAAAGCAATTGGGGTCCAGAAGCGACATCAGAAAAAGAAGGGTTCGGTCCAGTGGCTCAAACGTCGTCGGACTGACCGCAAAAGCCTTCAAGATGCTTTGTTCTTATTCCGGCCTTTTGTCGAGGCTTGATGTTGACTTAGTTGCAGTTGAGCCTCTTCCATCCTGAAGAGCAGCCAAGGGGCAGCCAGTTCGTCTCATCAGTCAACTCCCATATAAAGACGAAAAAGTAAGTGATGGATGGAGGAGGAGGAGTGTGCTCATCATGCGGTTAGGAAATGGGCGAAAGGTCCTGTCGTGCACATCTTGTCTCCAGATCGTGGAGACCTGTTTACTCCACGAGTATTCTACCCCTCTTCGAGTTTGCCTGAGTCACAGCTTTGGGGACTAATCGTGTCAAGTCGTGAACCAGAACAAAACACCATCTCGCTCAATGAAGTGAATCAGGGTCAATGATGACATGATGTGAAGAACTGCCGGTTGCGTGGCGTAGTGTGTACTTCATCATTGCCTGTTCAAATGTTCAGGGTTCGGGGAAGTTGAGACCTCTCACGAATATCATAGGCAGAGTGAAGGCGGCTGAATAAGCACTCGACCTATTTCTGCATACGCCTCCACCATAAAACAGATGTCTTTTATGAGATCTCGATATGACAACATCTCCCGTTGAGTTTCATCCCGTCATCCCATCCACGTTCTCGTGGCTAGAGGAAAGACCCCCACGGTCCCCACGCTGCAAGACTTCATTGCCATTGTGGGTCGGACCAAGCAACCTCAATCAGGGACATCTCCATCATTCACCAAGCCCAAGCTCCAAGATCGCAAAGCGCGGCCTGGAGGCCTTATTAGCCTCGTTGGATCGCCGCCAATCTTGGGTGCCTCAAAACTTGTAACGACGAACCAGAGCTCAATCTCCCACCCCGATCTAACGGAACGGGGCGCACCAATAACCCATTTTCCTTTCGTCGACATGCATCGGCTTAAAACCATGTGGCTTGTTGTATTTGCTTCTGCGAGGTCATGCTTGGGCAAATCATGAGCCGTAACACGACTCTGGTCACTTCTGAGTGTCTGGGAATCGAGTTCATCCTCCCTGTTGCGGCCTAACGTTAAATCACACTTACTAACTTGGCCACCGAAGCGAGGGGTCTAGTGAAGCCTCCGAATGCTGGAATTCAAGACGCTACGTACTACTGTACCTCGCCCGATACATCTGCCGCCTCCGGCTCATCATCGAGGTTCGAGATATTCACATGGCAAATCTCCTGCGCCGATTGGGCCACGGCTGTCGAGCATTGTCGTCATCTCAACCTGAAGATGAAGCTTTCACCAGCCTCATCTTGATGCCGGAGTCGAGTTGTGGATCGTATATACATAAATACACGGCAAATTGCTGACGGAGATTTTAGCAAGCCAGTTTTTGCAGGGATAAGGCCATCGTCCTCGCTAACGAATATGCCGATCCCCCTTCTCCAAGAGCGTCCAGGTTGGCGGTATGGGTGTTGCCTATGTTTTGATCGGGTTATTGGCATATCTAGAGACGACTGTATACAGGAGACGAGAAGGCTGCACTCTCCTCCCCTAGACCCCAGGGTCTAAGCTGTGAACTCGTTCCGAGGGTGTAACCGTTTTGATGAATACCTATGTACCTATCCAGTAGATAAGGAGTTCCGGCAAGTGCATCGAGGCTCAACTGGCAACCTCCATTGGGGCAGCAAATCAGGGCTCATGGGATTACACTGCTTCTGCGTACCGAGAGACGCACTTTTTTCAGGGCTGCTTCGGTGCATCGCATTTCTCTCATTCCCGGCCAGATGTATCAGCCGCTGTGGGGATCAAGCTAGAATCCGGGGCGGGCCACTCCAGCCTAGGTAGCCGTGCTGCAGACGCTAAAACAACCATGAAGAATGGTACGTACGTACCTAGGGACGAGCGAGTAGCATCAAATCCCACCCACGTCCTCCTCTACAGTTACGCCCGTCTAAAAACCAACTAGTTTCTTTGTTGGTCTCGAGACCTGCACTGCCAACAAATGCACCGTGACTGGGCGGACTTAACCAAGCTAGTTACGTAGTGCGATCAAATTAACTAACGTTAGCAAGCAATCGCCATCAAAGCGAACAGAGTCCGGCAGCGTTGTCACATAGCTTAGTTCGACTGACGATCCAAACTTTAAGCGCCTTGGTGTTTCTATTTCTTGGTTGCCAACCGGAACATTAACGAAACTCTATGTTCCACCAGGTCCAGGGGAAATGCTGGTTAGGCCGTTGACCGTGTTGCCGGGCGGCACGTTGAGCGTTGAAATGTTAAACGTTGGAGTTGGAGTTGATAACCTGGCGCCTGGTCGTTTGAAGTTTCCAACCCGATCTAACGTTAGAAGCCAACCAAACCCCACTAGATCAGCCGCCTGGGCATTTTTATCGTCCCCTCATTCGGTGCTTAACGGACGTCAGCCTCATTTATGAACAGATAAGTCGTTTCGTAACAAAAAAGGATTGGATCATCATATGACGGGCTAGTATTGCGCCTCTCCGCGATTAGTGAGTGACGGGTGTTATTGATTGGACCTTTTTGACATGTCGTTAGATCTCGGTTTGGGGTCGCTCATAACGTTACGACGTCCGTTGGGCATTCTCAATTCAGTGCATTGCGCAATGCTTGGTGTAAATCTGCGTAAACGCAACGAGAAGAACCCTGTCGGTGAAGTCCGAAGCAGCTTGATATCCTTTCCTCGCAAGCTACTCCAGCCTGTCTTGGGCGATGCACCGGCGCTATACCCTGGATAGCTAGAAGAGTGCTGGATTGCCTTGCATTGTGCTCGTGTCTTGCAGTCTTTGCAGATCAATGATCGACCCATCCCACAAAGACCGAAGAGATGCTGGAAGGCTTCCCGCTCGCTGCTGGATGTTATCGACGGATGCCAGGGCACTGTGCGGTGCTAACATAACTACTCTGTATGGATTACGCATTTACATGACAAGGGTTATGATCAGCCGTGTTGTGCGAGAGCGTACAAGAAGTTGGGGTAGGTATAGCAGTGGCGCGCTGTCATCATCACGCATGGCGAGCGGCTCATGTGGTGGGTGTCTCACCTGGGTTAAAGATTGGCGTGTGCCTGGTTTACGCAAGCTTCGTTTTTGGCATCTGCGCACACGACCAAGCGCCAGATTACCGATGGTCCCGGTTCAACTAGAGGGCGTCTTGACCCGGTCAGATGCCCTTGGTGAGGCTCGTAAGACATCATTGGGACCCCCAAAGTATTAACGACAATACACCGTGTCTCCACTTCCGATAACCCGGGCAGAGGCACGAGAGGTAGCTGAAGTGCACGCCACTGCTCATGCCACCGGCGACAAGGTGATGATGATGATGATGATGAACAGGCCAGCCTAGAGCGGGCCGCTGACTAGCAGCCCATCAGGCAAGGACCGGTGCAGTGCGGCGAGGTGATAACGCCAGCTTCAAGTGGCCCGTGAGCGAGGGAACGAACGTTTATTAGCCTGACCAGCCGCCGCCGTCGAAGACGGGGTCGCGGGAGGGAGCACGGACTGGGTTTAGCACAGGCGAGATATCAAGCGTAAAGACGCATTAACTGAGAGATGTTGGACGACTGTCGATTAATGAGAACCAACGAAACCGTACATCGTGAGGGCCCCCATACAATTTCTTAGCGAGAGCATAGCTTGGCTTGACGGATAGTCTTCAGTCACCAACGGGACCATGGGCATTACGGAACATGTCCTTTGAGTTCTAGCCCCTGGCCCCCATTAGACACAGGCTCCGAATTTCCCTGCTGGTCGCCGTGCATAAGCTGGAACCATCCGTCTGTGACCAGACTAGGCGTTGAGCCGCCACAAGTGCATCGCGAAATCGTCGGCCATGGATGAAAGGGACCACAGATGCCCGGCCACTACGGAGTATGAGGTGAAAACTTGTCGATAATGCGCGACATCCCTGCCTAACTAACTGCTCCTCCCCGAGCATGGGTTCTCATCCCTGGCCAACTATCGACGCTGTCCTAGTCGTTTCTTTCTCCAGATGCTGCCACTCAAGTCTCATTGTCCACCTTCTCAAGGTGAATACCGAGGCCCTCCAGATATGCATAGTAATTATGGGCCGATAACTTGAAATCAATCATCCAAGTATCGAAGCTGAGACTAGAGGCCCTGCCTGGACGAGGGGGCGCTAGTCGAGTACAGTAGCGGAAACGGAACGGAGGGTGTGGGCGTATGTGCGAGCTGCGCAAGAGAAGTTGCATTCATTGTACGGGCGGTAGGGATTATAAATGTTCTATTGTGGTTCTGTTCTCCATTAACTTGCATCTCAATTTTGATAGCTTGGCATAGAAGCCTGACCTTTCAACTTCCATGATTCGAGAAGCAGTTAATAGGGGACATGACGAACAGAGGCAGCATTTCTATAGGTACTTACCTTAAGCGTGAGAATCAACCAATGATGAAGTCACTGATGTGTACCCGCTAGTCTCAGATTAACATTTCCTACCCCTACAGCCTGTAAGATCGAAAGGAGTTGGAGTGGAGAGCCGAGGGTGGGGAATGGAGAGACAAGGGTTGGCGAGGGTGGAGGAGCCAAGTGGATGGAGGACGGACGCTTAACCAAGAAAGCAAAGACAGGGTACGAAAAGGGTTACAGCCTCGTCGATTGTCGCATCTTGGATTGGACATTGGGACCCTTGAGAGTGGATTGGGTGAAGGTGATGGTGATGGTTCTAAAGTCCAGGTTGGGATGAGACGGGGTGAGACTCTTTTGCCCAAGAGCCCGTTGCCATAAAGAACCTCAAGAACCCCCCACCCTGCCTACCCGCGCCCACGCGTTTCCCTTGCTACCACTTCCCCAGAGCATCTATCTTTTCGATTCAGAGAGAGAGTGTGTGTGAGAGTGTGAGAGAGACTGTTGCTTCCTGCGCTGTGCCTATTGTTATTTCCGTCCTGACTAAGGTATCTCAGCCCCCAGAGAAGCCTTCTCATCTTTCCATCATCATCCTTTTGAGCTGCACCCTCTCACACCAACAATACTTTTCCGACTCGATTCGTTGTTACATTGTCTTGTGCACCGGCGCATAACTTCCCAAAGGTAACTATCTGTTCTTGTTCGCTCACATTCATTGCCTCTTCATAACTCCTCCTATCACATCTATCCCTCTTCCAATATTACCACTCGGCCGTTCATGTCGGACGACGCTCGAGGTTACAACTTGTTGCTTCCTCGACGTTACTCAAACGGCCCGTCAGATGCTGGCGATCAATACCAAATCTCTGCACTCTTCTGCCAACTCCCTGCTGTGTATCGTTCGACCCTGCCTGCCGCCCGTCGACTCTTCCAGGATTCTCCTCTCCACCATTGTCCTGGGAGACTCGGCATTACTGGCCCGACTGTTGCACCAGCTACCTCGACAAACCACCAAGATGAAGACCCGGATACAAGCAGATGGAGCCTCATCTGGCGCGTCAACAGCCTTGGCAAGCCATTAATACAGCGAATCATGGTGTTCTTCACGCAAAAGTGGTCTCCTCGTTGTTTCGGCATCGCATAGACCCCCATTCATGGTCCCACATCCCGGGCCTACCCAAGCTTGGCCCGTCATTGCTCGATCCACTTTGCATATGTAGCATTTTGGCCGCCAAAACACGCGACACCTTTTTCTCACCTTCGGCTGCTGACATTATTAGGAAACCAGTTCAGCGCGCATTCGACCCATCAGCTTGGGCCGCCCCAACTTCAAATCTCCGTCGTCGCACGCCGTCTTCCCGTCGCGACTCGAGTCCGCTCTCGACATTTGCTTCCTTGTGGGCTGTCATGCCTCGCGCCCGACTTTGAATCAATCCGTAGGGGTCCTAAACGAAGCAATTATTCGACTATTTATTTCGGTTCCGCCTTGTCCCACTCTTACGGCCCCCCGGCCTCCAACCCCGCCATTCTTTGCGGCTTTGCCGCCGCGACGCTTTGCGACTGTGCAGCGATCATCGTTAACCTTCCTCGTGCGACCGCCAGCTTTGCGCGTGTAACTGCCGGCTTTGGTGGAGAACAGGCTACCTGCCGTTCGAAGCTATACCCTCGAGACGTTTGAGCCCTTCTCCCGGCGCCGACTACGCGTTGGTCTAGCCAGCGTTCTCCGCATCCGCGCGTCAGGTCATGGCCTCAGTTCTAGCCACGCAGCCCAACGACCTGAAACCGACTCTTCCCATCTCTCCGGTTAGCTCCGGTGCAATGGGACCTATACATAATACATCGCCCGTCGATGCTTCAAATCCTTCTAGCCGTGGGCGACGGAGAAGTCGCTCACCTGAAAACGACAAAGCCGGACAGGATGGCAAGGTCGATGGTGCATCTTCCAACTCGGACGGTCCTGGTCCTGCTAGGAAGAGACGACGGAGCCGAAAGGGACTTGACAAGAGGTTCGAGTGCTCGGCCGAGGGATGCGGGAAAAGTTACTCGAGAGCCGAGCATCTGTATGTTTTGACCCCGTGTAACAGCACCAATCAACTCAATACTGACAGATATTCGAAGATACCGTCATCAGCTAAATCACAACTCAAAGCAAACCTACCACTGCACTTTTCCCAACTGCACCCGGACGTTTGTGAGAGGAGACTTACTGAAGAGGCACATGGACCGCCATGCCGCGAAAGGCTCTCAGCTGAACCAGCGAGATTCAATGGCAGGCAACATTGCCCCAGTCATTGCGCCTGGTGCAAGCTCGCCCGAGTTCAGTCGAACTAATTCGATCGATTATCCAAGCACTCACCCGTCTGATATGCCTTACCAACCACCCCAAGATCCGACTGCACACCCTTATCATACCATGGCGAACACTCCGACGGCCATGTACCCCAACGGCGTTATGTCCAACGGTATAGATGGTTACATGTCCCCCAATCCAGGGTTTGATAACCGTACCCCTCAGCTCAGCCAGCCACAGTCGCCCTCTGTACCACACAGGCAGTCTATGTCGTCTAACAACACACCATTCAATGTTATGTCGCCGACAAACAACCAGCAAGGTTTCCGAAATCATCAAAATCACGTCCCACAGGCCAGTAATTTTGTTAGTCAGCAAAATGTGATGCCAATGAACTTGCCTCCAGCTCAGTACTCGAATACACAGAACCAGGTTGTTGGCACTTCGGCGGAGTACACAGAGCCTGGAACCACACAAGCTAGTGAGTTGATGATGTTGGATCAAATGGCGATGCCCGCAACAGTTCCTGTCTTCGGAGGGGATGGCGACCTGAATAAGTCACCTTATGTCGGAATGCCCGAGGACTTCATGGCCTACCTGTTCAACTCGCCTGGCCAAGCCATGACCCCGGTAATTGGCCCCGGTTACACAAAGTCAGTAATATCCTAAGTGTGCCCAATTTTACTAAGCTAACACAGTTTGCCAGCTATAGCGAATTGCAAGGCAATCAGTTCAATATGAGCCTTCTGGGGACCGATAGCGCTTCGCTTGGGTACTTTCCAACGGCTCCCCAGCAGGTAATGGCTGTCAACAACCTTCTCGATCAGCAGGTGCCAGAGGCTTCAATATCTGAAGAGAAGAGCCAGGAACTATACGACTTTATCAGAGAGCGCTTCCACGACAACAAACACGCTCCATCTGACCGTCAGTGGGCTGACATATTTGAGGGTGACCGGATGAACGGTGATCACATGTTGAGCAAGCGAATGATGCAGGCTTACATTGGTTCTTACTGGTATTCCTTCAGCGACCAGATGCCAATCCTACACAAACCGACCTTCTCCCCTGATAAGACACCGAACCTCCTCCTGATTTCAATGATGGCCATTGGGGGTGCTTGCTTGGACCGAACCCACGGGCACACGGTGACAAAGGCCGGCGCTCAACTCTCCAACTTCCTCGCCTGGCATTTGCGCTGGGACATCTTCATGGATGTCAGCTTCCGACCTCCAGCCAAGCTTTGGGTGTTTCAGGCCTTGATTCTCCTTGAGTTGTACGAGAAGATGTACTCTTCGAGAGAGCTGCACGAACGAGCACACATCCACCATGCTACCACTATCACCCTGATGCGCCGAGGTCGTTCCTTGATTGGCAAGTCTGCCTTGGACTCACCACCAAATCCTCGAGATGGTGTCAACGGATCTCGACAGTCGTCCACTTCGAGCTCGGCCGGAACTGCAGACAAATGGTGGGAGCACTGGGTTACGAATGAGGCAACTAGGCGTGCAGCCTTTGCAGCTTTCATAGTTGACTCAATTCACGCCACTATGTTTGGTCACTCGGCCGTAATGGTCGCCCACGAGATGAGACTGCCTCTGCCTTGTGACGAGTCCATGTGGAGGGCAGGCAGCAGCTCTGAGGTATGGAGGATCGAGTCGAACTTCATGTCGAATGGCATCAAACCGACCTCATTCCTGGAGGGCCTCAAGCGGACATTGAGCGGACAAGAGGTGCACACAACCTCGTTCGGAAGAACCGTCCTCATGGCTGGTTTGCTGAGTGTGTCGTGGCATATGCATCAACGAGACCTCCAAGTCAACGTGCTGGGTGGCGGTATCGTCCAGGCTCTTGGCGGCCGTGACCGATGGCGGGCTACTCTCACTCGGGCATACGACACGTGGAAGGCGGACTTCGACAAGCATCTGGAACGGAGTGAGGCTGCTGATCCTTACCGAGAAGACGCTACCAAGAGGAATGAGTTCAATGTTGTGTTTGAGAGTCGTACGGTCCTGCACCACTTGGCACACATGGCTATGCACGCAGATATTGTGGACTGCCAGATGTTTGCCCGAGCTAAGCGGCTGCTTGGCCGGGCAATTGGGCCACAGGAGTTCAACAGCGCTCAGAGGCGCATCAAGGATCACTGGGCCCATTCGGCCAGGGCGAGAGATGCGGCCTTTTACGCTCTCAAGTTCCTGTGCTCTGTCCTGGCGCCCGATCAGGTATCACCCGCGCACGCAGGAGGCTATCACCTGGACGAGCCGTATGACGCCCGTGACGATGTTCTTCTCAACCGGCCCTGGGTGCTGTACTTTGCTGCGCTGGTTGTCTGGAGTTATGGGTTCGCTCTGGAAGGTGCTTGCCCGAACGTACCGCTACCCACGACGCGCCAGGAGAAGCTTCAGCACATGAGGAACTATTTTGTCAAATTTGGCACCATCGAGAACCCGGGCAATCTACAGGGCAGGACGGGGATCAACGCCAACACCGCACTCCTGATGATCCTCAAGGACACCTTCGAGACTACACGGTGGGAACTGCTGCATGAGGCTGCCACACTTTTGAACAACTGCATCATTCTTAACCAAGGCGGAACGATCACTTAACCAGGGACATAAGAGTCGGAGGTACAAAATGGTATATATAGGCGGAACGATCACTTAACCAGGGACATAAGAGTCGGAGGTACAAAATGGTATATATAAGGACAACATGGCACATGGCGCACGGGCATCGTGGGAGGATTAAGCAGTTATGGGAAACAGCACGGTATGTTTTGATGGAAACGACATATGGCGGTTAGATGGGGTGGGAATACTTCAAATGATGGTCGGCTTCTGTATTTTAGAATACCCCGGTGTTTACGACAACGCGTTTTATTTATGATCCCGTGCTATTGCGGGAGAGTACAAAACTGAATGGCAATATTTGACACGAAATCTTGTCACAATTGATAGCATTTGCAGCAACGAGCCTTTGAATTAAGACATTCATAACTATCACAGAAAGGTACACATGGCTACTCAGTCCGCTTGCTTTATTAATATGTACGTACATGCTTTGAAGTCTGTATCGCCTCGTAGAAATCCTCATTGATTGTCCCCATAGGCAAGATTGGAAGAATCAGCATCAGGTATGTTCGCACCCACATCCAAGCCCAAGCTTGCGTCGAGCAACAACCCCGGTAGCTCCCCCGCGGCAACACCCGCCATCTCTTCGTCCTCTTCCTCATCTTCGTCATCTTCATCGGCGATGAAGTCCATCTCAGCCTCCGGATCGGTCTCGGAGTCGATATCGATGAGCGCTCCATAGGGGAGGAAGAAGTCGCTCGGCAAGAGATCATCCTCCATGGTGGCCACCTGTTCAGGTGTTGCGCCCTTCCAAAAGGCCGTGGGGCCAGCTGGGCCGTGAGCGTCGTAGTCACTAGGTTTGTGGTTAGCAGATAAGTCTGTATAAGTAGGGGTGAGAGGGCCATGCCGATCAAACCAGTTGCCCACGACACCGCGAGCAGAACGCACGCCGCCGATCTGAATGCCCTCGCTGCGCCATCGTTCGACGCCGTGGAAGATGGAAAAGGTCGTCCAGCGCACTTCGCCCTCTCGAGTCAGGCGAACAGTACCTTTGGTGGCGAATGCTCCCATGTTAGCTCCATAGGGTCCTTTCACACCCGTGATTCCCGGCCAGGCGGGTGGGTTGTATGCTTACCTTGAAGACTTGAGTTGGCGTTGTCGTCAAACGAGTCATCCAGAGACCGCGAGACGCCTTTGAAGTGGACGACGGGCAGGTCTTGACCGTCGTCTGGCCCTGGCTTTTGTATCTCGGTGACGTTGATGCGCAGCATGATCAGACGGGTGGCTTCGCCTACATCGAGTGCCGGCCGTGGCGCGTCAGGGGCGACAAAGTCGTGCTCTGGGAAGTTGTAGGAGAAGAAGTCGTTGTAGTCAAGAAAGCAGACAATCTGGTGCCTTATTTGTCAGCTCTTACCAAGCTCGCGAGTAAGCAGGGTATACTCGGGGGGAGAACAACGAACGCGGTACCATGTGCCTGTGACGCCGTACGGGTCGCGGGCCTCGAGCGAGGAGATGTCGCGATGTGGGGGAGCCAGGTAGCTATCCGGCCATGATCCAGAGAATGGACTATCCCAGACGTCGCCGAATATACGGGCTACGAGACGTCTGGCGCCGATGTTGTTGCCCAGGACTATAAGTATGGCTTCGACTTTTTCCCAGTCAACGGCATCGGAGCCGTCGTCTAGAAAAGGGCCCCATCGGGTGAGCCGCGTATACTCGCGCAGATCATACACCTTGGAGGCCGCAAAGGGGTACGTCCTCGTGGACCGCAGCCGGCCAACGTTGAGGATAGGCCTCCCGTAGAGGCAGTGGAGGTGAGCACTCTTGCGATGGAGAGCCTTGCGAGCTGGGCCCGTTGACTGAGAGCCGGTGCGAGTCTGCGGGCGAAGGTCACTGCGGAGGCGGTCAAATAGGGATGAGCCCTGGAGGAAGGCTTCCGAGGTCGTGTGCTCGTCGAAGAGGCGGCGGAGAAGGGCGGCGTTGCGTGAGGCCGAGTGAGTCCGCGAGAAGTTGGCAGCTTCGCCTGAGGATGAGGCGTTGCGGAGGAGACGAGTTACTGTTGAGTGGACAAAATCAAGCTCGGGTTTCTAGGGCGAGTTAGTGAGACTGAGCATAGTGTGAGAGAGAGTAAATGATTGAACCCATGTTACCGACCATTTCGTCTGCATCTTGACGGTTGCATATCATCTCGAGCCGTACCAGGTCCTGGATCTCCTTCTCCCAGTCCAAGTCGCCCTCTTTGGGCATGTCCTAAAGCTCACTGTTGAGTGTCACCTCATCTCATAATTGGCCATTGATAATACGCACAAGAGTGTTGAGATAAACATCACGGTACAGTTTTCGGTTGTCCTTTGTGAATGCGTGCAAGGCAGAAGACACGCGAGGCAGGGATACCAGGTCAATGGGAGTAAGCCATTGCAGTATATGATGCAATATCTCGGCGGGGAGAGAAGTGAGGAGCATGCACTCCCTCGGGGCGCTTTGGACGGTGTCTTCCATTTAAGATCAATATGAATAATATAGTTAGCACGGAAATGAAATGATGAAAGGGAAGACGGGAAGATGGTGAAGTAGAGGCTGAGGCGGGCTGCGGATATAAGATGACGAGATGGACTGGACTAATGTAGATTAACTAGATGTGGTTGTAGATCTAGTTAGATTAGGTATGCATACCTTACTGTCGGATTTAACGGAGGCGACACCTAACGTTATTATGATGCACTAACGTTACGTCTTTGGCCTGCTGGATACCCTAGAGCATGGGGAAAAGCCCAGAGCCCATCCACAGACCCCCCCGGCGTTCGAATTCCAAGATACAGACTGAGATGGATGCTGTAGAGGATAATAGTTTTAACGAGAGGATATCCAGCGTAAACTCCTAGTGAACATGACGTTGAAAGAAGTGGTTGAATTATAGCACCTAGCTAGCGTTTGGAGGAAATCAAAGGCAAGGCCATACATATGCATCATGTTTCTACCTGCTTTCATGATGAATGCTCAGATACAACGTGATACTTCCATTGTAGCTCTATATCTTTGCCTTTAGCTCAGCGTCAATATTTACTTTGCCATGCTCACACACAGCCAGCAGCATATTATCCCTCCTCCTCCTCATAGTGCCCCTCAGCGTCGCCAGCTTCCTGCCCACCTGGACAATCTCGCACTCGAGAAGCACCTCTTCGCCGACGGGCACCGGCCTCATGTAGGTGACGTTAAGCGTGCGGCTCACTCCCATGCCCTGCCAGAAACCTGGGCGGTTCACCAGCGCAAGCGGCAGCGTGGTGCACCAGTCGAAGAGGGTGGCTGCGCATCCGCCGTGCAGGTTCTGGAGCCGGTTGCAGTTGTCGGGTTGGACCGTGTAGGAGAAGGTGCACGACGGGTGAGGACCCTCGGCGTTGAGAGATACTAGGTAGAGGTGAGGGATGAGAGGATGCATCCAGTCCTGTTCTCCGAGGTTAGCATGATGGATTGGTTATCTGAGCTGAGCCAACAGAGGCTTGCTTACACCGGCCTTGAGGTGGCCACTTTCATCGCGGGTGAGCTGAAGCCATGCTTTTACTTTCTCCTCTGGAGAGCCATCTCGGATCGCCTCACGATGGGATCTCGTAGATACGACAGCGGCATCACGGCTCTTGTCTTGTGCATCAGACATGGCGCTTCGTGGTCTCTAACGTGAGATTATGCCTCCTTGTAATGACGAATTGCCAGGACGGCTGCAACAGTGTCGGCAAAGAACCAATTCTTTTCTATCTGTCCGTAGAAAGCCAAGTGAGACGAGAAAAGTAGTTAGTTGAAGGATAGAAATACAACTTAATAAGTTTACAGAACAAGCCTCGGTCTAACTTGGCACTTTCATCAGTTGCAAGTTGGCGATCAATAGAACAACCCCCACAAAAATGCCGAGGCACAACTCATCGGGTAACGTCACGGGCGTCTTTAGTTAACCGTGTTAGAATCTGGGGGATGATCCACCTTGTATCCGTACCTTTCACTCCACTACTAACTACCACTCAAGCTTCCTACTCTTAACTCTCCGGCTCTAACTAATCATTGCCATTCTGACTTCAACGAGACTCCCCACTCAATGGAGTTTGTCACAGCCCTTCGGGGCACCTTTGACGAGCAAAAGCCGTCGCTCTTCGAAGTTCTCTCCGAGCAGCAGCTTAACGCCCTCCTCCCGCCCACGCTCCGCTACCTCCTTACCGTCGCGACCCATCGGCACCCGAGATATCTCCTGCGCATACTCAACTCCTTCGACGAGCTCTACGCGGCGTCTATGCTGCTTGTTGAGCGGCACTACCTGCGCACGCGAGGCGGCTCCTTTACAGAACACTTCTATGGCCTCAAGCGCGAAAAGGGCCTCCACGCCGAGGTTCCCCGAGCGAGCATGTCCGCCCCCGACCTCGTGCGCGAGACCCTCAAGCTGTCGACAAGGGACGTGTGGAAGAACCTGCTCGTCCTCGTGGGCATCCCCTACCTCAAGCGGAAGCTTGACGAGAGCTACGATGTGAATGCGCCCAGAGCCCTGCTCGGTGCAGCATACACGCGAATGCCGGATAACCCGACCCTTCGTGACCGATTCCTACATTACTACCGATGGTTCCTGCGGAACGTGTACCCGAGCGTGAATGCTGGCTACTACTTTGCCATGCTTGCCTTCAATCTCGCCTACCTCTTCGATGGTAGCAAATACCATAGCCCGCTTATGTGGCTCATAGGCACCCGCGTGCGAAGGATGACGGGTGCGGACTATAAGGCGATCGAGGCTTTGACTCAGACACCAGAGAGGGGCCACAGCCCGGGATGGCGCTCGTTGCTGAACCCCCGTGAGATGGGACCCCGTTTATTGTCAACCTTGTCGATTTTGCTCCCGACGAGCATCTTTGCCTTGAAGTTTCTCGAGTGGTGGTATCAATCGGACTTTGCAAAGCAGCTGTCACAAAAGGCGACCGAGAGCATCGACCTCCCTCCTCCCGTGTTATCTGCTCCAAGTCGCAAGGGAGGATCGGACAAGAACAAGGTAGACAGCAAGAAGAACGAAGAAGAGCATACTGGCGAGGGCGAGACGACACCTTCAGCCGAGGATGCCCCTATCGCCACTCGGTCGCTTCTACCTGTTTTCACCGTCCCCTTCCCGAGCGACTCGTCATTGTGCCCAATATGTATCGATGAGATCGTCACCCCGACGGCCTGTCAGACTGGCGTGGTATACTGCTACACTTGCATTCACAAATGGATTGAAGGCCAGCACCCGAAACAGGAGGAGTTCATGTCGGATCGCGAGGGCAAGTGGGAGAGCGGCCAAGGGAGATGCGCAGTCACTGGAAGACGCGTCTTGGGCGGAACCGAGGGCCTAAGACGGATCATGGTATAATTAACTAGAGACTGCACTTGCACTGCATGCGTCAGAGAGCGCAGAATTGGTTTAGGAAACGCTTGGAGTTGGCGTGCGATTTTCAATACCCGGCGTTCCCAGTGTTTCATCCTTAATTAATTAATTGAAGCAGGTTTTAATCGAGTCTCGATTCGGATCGATATTAAAATTGCATCTCTCGCTTCTGGAATGCGCTCGCGCGTCGTTGTCTCAGTTCATCAACGTCCGACTGACTTGTGCACGCACGCTATCGTCAACGCCAACCGCCCCATGTCTCACCTGGTTTCCCTTGTCCACTCAAGGACCGTTTCTGGCATCTATCATGGATACAATGTCAAATGGAATGTATGGAATGGGCGAACAAAGAGACACCGGCCTACCAGCCCCAGCAATACGACAACGAGCAAGGCGAAGACAAAGCCATTCAGTCCAAAGGATTGCATTCTGGCTCCCACAAACCGGGTCTCTCTGGACCCTCGTGGTGTCTCAAACTGCCGTCACAGCTCCTAGTCAGCCTCGGAAACGTATGCTTGCAGACGTTTACCAGCCTCGATCGAATTCCTCATGCGGCTGAGTCTCGCCGTCTCGGGCAGTTGGACGGATGCGATATAAACCTGGGATGCTGCCCGCGGATGTTTACTGTTGATCTTAACCATCAGCTTCAGAGATCTTCTTACTTCCTCAGCACCTCTGTTTCTTTTGTATTCTTTACATCTTTCCTTTGGGTCACTCGAGATGGCGTACTCCTTGGCCACCTCCTACGCCGGAGAGTCTTTGGTCTCTGGCTTCGACTGGACCAATGGCCGTGACTGGTCTAATGGCTTCGTCCAGTAAGGGAAACTTGTCCGTGACTAAAGGTTGAGAAAGACTAAGTGTGGAATAGGTACCAGAGCCAGGAAGACGCACTCGATCTTGGTCTCTACTCTGTTGATCCGTTCTCACAAACTGTCCGATTAGGGGTCGATTCCGATAACGTATATGGGCTCGACGAAGGACGACCGAGTCTTCGACTTGAAAGCAAGGAAACATTTCAATATGGCCTCTTCATTGCCGACTTCCTCCACATGCCACCATCGCAATGTGGCACTTGGCCAGCATGTATGTATCTCACTCGACACTCAACTCTACCGAATTTAGCAACCCAGAGCTGACAAAGTCGATATAGTCTGGGCTTATGGAGCAAATTGGCCCGAGGGCGGCGAGGTTGATATCGTTGAGGGTGCCAACCTTGCCTACACCAACGTGATATCCGGACACACCGCTGAAGGCTGTCAGCTGGACCCGGCCGAATCAGATCTCTTCTCTGGCGAGCGCCGTAACCTGGACTGTTTCGTTGGCGACCAGAACATCGGCTGTGGCTTCAACCCGCCCGCGAGCGATACCTCGTCCTACGGCGACGGCTTCAACGCTGCCAACGGAGGAGTCTACGCTATGGAATGGGACTCGGAGTACATCAAGGTCTGGCACTTTCCCCGCGGTGCTATTCCCGCCGACATTGGGGCCAAGAAGCCCGATCCCAAGAAATGGGGACTTCCTCAGGCTCTCTTTGGCGGCTCAAAGTGTGATGTGGACGACTACTTTTCCAACATGAACATTGTCATCAACATTGTAAGTGTCACCGTGAGGATGAAACCATGACCCAGAGACTGACCTGGCTAGAATTTCTGCGGTGACTATGGAGAGGGAACTTGGAGGAGTTTCGAGACTTGCAAAGCGTTGGCGCCTACTTGCAGAGAATATGTCGCCAATAACCCCCAGGATTTCGAGAACGCGTAAGAAGACTCCATACTTTTGGTGACACTCGACGATGCTGACTGTGTATCTAGTTACTGGGATGTCAGCTACATCGATGTCTACACACGCGCTGCGTCTATCCCGCCTATTGTGCCCCCTTCGAAGCAGCAGTCCTCAACTGCAGACTCAGAGCCCACGGACGCCCCTATTCCAAGCAACCCCAATGAGCCGAACCCCAGCAGTCCCAATACACCTGTTCCTGGCAGCGGTAACACATTTAACCCGGCCAACCCTTCCAACATGTCCCGGCCTACTAACCAGACATCGTCATCGGAGCCCACGACCACGATCACCATGACTGCCTCCTCAACTGTCCTGGTTACTATTCCCGGCGAAGGCACCAATGGCCCGACTGTGAGCCCGTTGCCAGTCTCTGGCACCGGAGGATCAGTGAACCCTGACAGCATTGGAGCATATGCGTACATCGGTTGCTTCGGCTCCCAGACTGGCTTCCAAACGTTTGACCAAACCGCTCAGAGCGACGACATGACTCTTGAAAGCTGTGTTCAGGCATGCGGTGGTAAGACCTACGTCGGTGTCTTTGAAGGGTGAGTTATCCGAGTCAATATTTGTTGAGAAGCCGTGAAACTGACAAGGCGATGATTAGGACCTGTTACTGCGCCACCAGGCTTGATGCTGATACTCGGGCCGTTGCTAACCAGAGTGACTGCAACATACCTTGCCCCGGCAATGACGAGGAGTTCTGCGGTGGCCGTGTAGCTCAAAGCACCGGCAACTCTGCCCGCTGGTCGCATGTCCGTCGGGATGCGCCCAGTAGCGTTCTACTCACAGTCTATGCTGATCTTTCCGACACCGACACTCCCGATGTTCCGCCCGCTATGGGTCCAGCCGGTCTGATGAGCTCGGAGGGTCGGCTTCCAGCTGCTTCCTCTGGCGTAGTTGGACAGACTGGTTCAAACGGCGCGATTGACCCCAACAGTCCGGCTGGCCAGACAGCCTCTGGCGGTGAAGCTGGTTCAACTATCACAGGAGGCCTCGCTGATCTTGATCGTCCGGGCGTCACTACCACGGTCACCTACTTCACAGTGCTACCCTCAAATCCTGGAGCGCTTGTGCCGCAGCAGAGCGTCGTTACTCTATGGTACGAGCAATGCGGGTGTAAGAACCCGAGGTTGTTGGAGCTGCCCATGGAAACCAAGACAGTTGACTGCGACTCCTGCGGTGCGGATGGTGAGAGTACCGTCACATTGACCATCCCCGTTGCTCTCGCTATCCCGACAGCCGGAGACAGGCCTACTCAACTGGGGTCGCAGGATGCGCAAGATGCCACTCAATCAGCGTCTGAAGATGCCGAGATTACCACGCAAGTGGCACAACAAGCCGCTGGATTCACCACTCAACTAGTGTCGGAAGATGTCGAACTCTTGACTCGATTGGTGTCGAATGATGATGTAACAACCAGAATCGTCCAGACGAGGGTATCGAAGCAGACCATCTTTGTCACCGTCCCCAGCCCAGCGGGCAGCATGGTCACTTCCGTTCCACCTCTCATCCCCTCTGGCGCTGCAAACTCGGCCGAAGCCGCTCTTCCGGCCCAGCCCACGACGCCGGTCCAGCCTCTTGTTCCCGCCCAACCCACCACGCCAGCTGTCCGTGTGGCGCCGACGCCGGGAACAACCCCCGGTGCCCCCGACCAGCCGGCGTTAGTCGCTGGTGCGGCGTGGAGCGGGATGAGCGGCATCAAGACGGGCATGGCTCTGTCGGTGGTTGTTGCGGTGATCTTTGCGACATTGTTGTAGGCGAGCATGTTTCCATGGCTAAACGCTAACTAGAGTATCTCTTTTGTTTGGGTTGCTAAAAACGACTTGTTAATTTGGGAAAGGCAATGATATAGAGGATATTGGATAGGGGTGTATTGGGTAGGAATTGGAGGACATAGGCATCGGTCGACGGGTATACCCTTGGTCAACGAAAGCGGTTGCATCCTGCTAATTTCTTTTGTTTTTTTTTACACGAATTTTTACGCATCGATAGATTTTAATAACTGAAACAAGATACGAATATTCTAACTTACTAGATGCTCAACGTGATGGTGTCATGGTGGTCAGGTAGTCATGATGACTTGCCGTCTATGTGTGGATAGTTATACACAGCCTAACAAATCTCATAGACTTCTACTTAGATATCAACTACAACGGCACGGTTCTTGACCTTGCCCGAGTCGCCGTACATCTGAGCAGCGTTGACCATGAGGCTCCCGTTGTTGCTACCGGGCCCTGACATGAGCCACTTCCATGCTACACTTTGGATGCCCTGGGCGACAAGCTTGAAGATATCAACCCACGTCTCGTTGGGGATGAAGTCGCGAATCAGGCCTCGTCTGGGTCGGGACATGAGCCGTTCGTAGGTCTGCTGGAGATCATCAAAGTAGACAGATTCCTTGCCGTAACCCCAGTGAACGTGGCCAAAGACATGGAGACGCGGCTTTACCCGCCAGACTTCGCGGAGGAGATGCTGGTCACCGAGGCCGAGATCGCAGTGGTGTTTCTGGAGATTGACATGAGCTGGGGGGGATCTACCATGTCAGGCGAGGGAGGGGCTCTTACGGGCGGACAGTGAGTGACAAGAATATCAGTCTCAGGCGGGACTTTGCTCAGCCATGGCTGGGCCTTGTCGGTATATTGAAAGCTGGAGGTGCAGTGTCTTAGTCCGAGGGTCATGGCAGACGGGTGGATGTCTCTTGGCTGACTCACGCAAACTCCTTGGGGCCAATATTTGGAATGTCTGGGACGCCAAAGATGGAAAGCTTGCGGCCCTTTATCTTCTGCACCGACAAGCCACTCTCAAGATAAATCAGGCCGTCCAAGTCCGGGTATTCGCCAGAGTTCGCATCTTCGGCTCTGCGGCTCTTGACATCGAACCAGCTATCGTGGTTCCCCGCGATGACGACCTTGACAGAGTGAGGCTGTTCACGGAGCCAATTGAGCTGCTTCTGAATGTCGGCGACGGTGCCGGCGTTGGTGAGATCGCCTGCGTGGATGAGGATGTCCCCCGGCGGGATATCGACCTTGAGATCGTGGGTATCTGAGATGCAGACAACGCGGATGGCGGGTTTATCACGGGGCGGATGGAAAGGGCGGCCGCGGAGGAGGAGAACGATATGGTAGAAGAGAAAAGAGAGGTATGTTAGAGGTGACGAGAGGACGTGGTCGAGGAGGGTCATGGGCTGCCACTGGTTGCGGCGACGGAGGCCGAGCCACTTGAAGAGACCCATGATGAGGGTATTAAGAAGTGATGGTTGGTGAGAGATTGACCCTGCATGTGGTATTCTCCTGAGATGAGATGCTGTAAAGATGAGTGAAAATGAATGTCGATGCTGATAGTGAGTGAGATGAGAGAGTGATGGAGCTTGACTATGGTGGTGACGAAAGCGGATGGGCGCCCGACCCGCAGTGACGCTAAGGTGACAATGGGGACCAACCGATTGGGGCACGCTCCAGGTTAGTTTTAGTGAGCTAAGCCCTGTAGCTTTGGGTATGTGTACAGTGTATGGAGTAGTCATGACAGTATCGAAGCTGTTCTAGAAGGGTTGTTCAATGGCAGATAACTTATCAACTCGTTGTATACAGCTGCTAGATAAAGGTTCATCCATGGGTAAAGGGGTACAGCCAGTGTATGTAAGAGCATAACTTACTCTGTAGATGTTGACTACTCATGCAGAGGAAGACAAGTTAATAAACAAACTCCCGGTGCAGATCAATTTGACAACAACCTCACCTGCCGTGCTTAACACGTATATTCAAATCGATTGATACTAGAACTCCCAAGCTCTCTCAACCTATATACTATTGAAACTGCTCACTATGCATTTCCTCGGTCTTGTAACTATCTTGGCGACCAGCACAGGCCGATATCATGACATCTCCCTGATGATATATACCCTGCCCAGCTGAAGCTCTCTAAAAGCACAGACCACCCCAGATCTGAATCGGGTGGTGACGTCGCCTCCCGCTCACGTCGTGCCCCTCGAGGAGGAAGGAGCTTTCAGCTGCTTCGAAGCTTGTTTCTCCAACTCTTGGTCTTGTCCCGCCAAGCGTCATCGACCCTCAAGACCTAGGTTAGTTAACCAAGGACGTTATATCCTGTTTTCACCCTCTCATCTTTCTCCCTCAATTCTTCTCGCAATTGATTCTGAAAGCTCGAGATACACCATGTCCAACTTGAAGGACCTATACGGCCAGTCTGGCGACAGCGGCCAACTGAGCAACTTTGGGTACGTATGCGAAGCTAAATGATGGGGTTCAATTCAACTGACAGCTCCCCAGTGTCGACTTTGTCGTCCACTACAAGGTTCCGCCTTCAGGTATCTAGATTCACCACCACCGCATCACTCCTTTTACCACCGCATACTCACCCCTCTACCAACCGAGAGACCCCACCACGACTGACCACGTCTCGTACCCTCACAGAACGCGCCGAAGCCGAAGCTGGCTTTGTCCAGCTCATCCAATCCCTCACTGCCGTCGGCCTAGCCACCGAAGTACGCCACGGCGATGACGACTCCCTCCTCGTCTTTGTCAAGGTCGCATCCCCCGACTTGTTCGCGAAACAGGTCTACCGCGCCCGTCTTGCCGACTGGCTCCACGGCGTCCGCGTCGAGGCCCCTCACAACGATGCCACCAAGGCTCTGCAGGAAGAGCCCGTCGTCGAGGCTGAGCGCCTGCGATTGATCTATCTCATGATCACAAAGCCCAGGGCCGAGGGCGGCGCCGGAGTCACACCCGGTAACGATAAGTGGAAGTACGTCGAGGCTGTCTTTCCCCTGCATAGCCATGGATTCAATAAGGACTGGATCAAGCAATGGAGCACAAAGTACACCCTGGAGCAGGCCGACATTGACAACATCCGCGACAAGTTTGGCGAGAGCGTCGCCTTTTACTTTGCCTTTCTGCGATCCTACTTCCGCTTCCTGGTCATCCCCTCGGCCTTCGGCTTCGTCTCTTGGCTGCTGCTAGGGCAATTCTCCTTCCTATATGCCCTGTTCTGCGGTCTCTGGTCTGTCGTCTTCTTCGAGTACTGGAAGAAGCAAGAGAGCGACCTTGCTGTGCAATGGGGCGTCAAGGGAGTCTCCAGCATTCAGCAGTCCCGTCCCGAATTTGAGTGGGACCATGAGGCTGAGGATGCTGTCACCGGCGAGCCTGTCAAGGTCTACCCACCTCTCAAGCGAGTCCAGACCCAGCTGCTCCAGATTCCCTTTGCTTTTGCTTGTGTTGTTGCCCTGGGCGCCCTCATCGTGACTTGCAACTCTCTCGAGGTCTTTATCAACGAGGTCTACAATGGACCTGGAAAGTCATACCTAGTAAGTACCGCTCTCACTTGCGTTGTAGTTGGAAACAGTTACTGACTTTACTAGGGTTTCCTACCTACCATCTTGCTTGTCCTCGGAACTCCTACTATCTCAAGTGTTCTCATGGGTGCCGCCGAGAAGCTCAATTCCATGGAGAACTATGCAACTGTGGATGGTACGAAGCAATCTTGCCCCAGATTTGCATGCCCTGCTAACCCTTTTAAGCCTACGATGCTGCTCTCATTCAAAAGCAATTCGTGCTCAACTTCATGACCTCTTACATGGCCTTATTCTTCACCGCATTCGTTTACATTCCCTTTGGCCACATTCTGGTCCCCTTCCTCGAATTCTGGAGGAAGACTGCGCAGACCATCACCTTCAGCGAGAAGCCACTCCCGACCATGGACTTTCAGATCAATCCTGCTCGAATCAGCAACCAGATGTTCTACTTCACCGTCACCGCTCAGCTCGTCAACTTTGCAACCGAGGTTGTCGTTCCCTATGTCAAGCGGGAGGTCTTCCAGAAGGCCAAGGAGCTCAAGTCCAAGCCCAAGGTTGAGAACGATCATGAGGAGGAGGCCGAATTCCTTGAGCGAGTTCGTAAGGAGTGCACGCTTGAGGTGTACGATGTCTCGGGAGACTACCGAGAGATGGTGATGCAGTTCGGTAAGCTGACGTGGGCGAGAGGTACGGTGCGAACTTGTCTAACCCGTGTATAGGATATGTATCCATGTTTTCGGTTGCTTGGCCACTGGCAGCTTGCTGTTTTCTTGTCAACAACTGGGTTGAGTTGCGATCTGACGCACTCAAGATCGCCATCAGCAGCCGGCGTCCTATCCCCTGGCGGACCGACTCCATTGGCCCTTGGCTGACGGCCCTCAGCTTCCTCTCGTGGCTCGGCAGTATCACGAGCTCTGCTATCGTGTACTTGTGCAACGGCGCTAAGAATGGCGCCCACGGTGAACCATCACCCCTCAAGGCTTGGGGTGTGTTGCTGAGCATTCTGCTTGCTGAACACTTTTACCTTGCGGTCCAGCTGGCTGTCCGCTTTGTGCTGGGCAAGTTGGATAGCCCTGGACAGCAGAAGGAGCGCAAGGAACGTTTCTCGATGAAGAAGAGACTCCTCGAGCAGAACATCGGCCAAAGTGCTGACGAAGCGACTTCGGCACCTGGCATCGAGCACACGGAGAAGATCACCCGTCGGGCTCTAGAGGAAGAGGCGCGTGAGGCATCTATCCGAGGCCACGGAACCCCGGAAGAGACGTAGGTTCAAGACAGTTTCGAGTGTATGTCCAGCTTACTAACGTGGCACTGCAGATTCTGGCAGCGTCAGCGGGGTATGCAGGAGACTATCGACGTTGGACGAAGAATGATTGACCAGCAGGTGAGTTCTGAATCTCAAGCTTTTACTTGATGTGTAGATTGGGGATACTGATGAATGCTACAATAGGTTACTGCTAGCCAAAACACAACGACTAAGCGTGCTGTGCCGAGCCAAAAGGCTGCCTAGGTAACGCTTGATGTGAGTGGCAGAGAACAGGTCTACACACCGGCGACATGAGGTTGTTTTAAGTCAGGTGAGACAGTTGACTCTGGTATATAAGAGGGATGGTTATGAGCGTACGATTAGCCCGGTTTCTTTTCTCTCTCTTTGGACCTGGAGTGCATTTCGGTTTGAGATTGATTTTTCTTAAAACTTGGCTATTGTCGGTCGATAACAAGGCAACCCAGCATGGCGCTGCGTCTCGGTCACGTACAAGGCGATGTGAGCGGATGTTAAGGTACGATTGAAATGAAAGAAGACGATTCTCATGAACTGCAGCCTTGTGCGTCACGGACCACTTTCTAGAACGCCCTGCTATCAGCAGGAAGAGTGCCTCGCGATGTTATCTCAGGCTTGACTCACAAGGATACATTCCGATAAGGAAGCTAGCCGTGGCCGCAGGCAGGCGTGCCACCAAAACGCCACCCCAAGGCTGCCATGACTAGGACTGAAAGCCGACAAGAAGGCATGTCGCTGTAGCCAGGCGGGGAGGGCTGTGCTTGCGATTGGATGGTGGACGATGCTCAAATGTAGGCTGGTTGATGTGCATGTAAAAGGGCAGAATCGTACAGGGTAAAGCCGCAACTGGGAGCAGACAAAAAAGCTCTTTGTATCAATGATCGACGTGACCATGTCCACTCTGAAAGGACCATGGCAATCATATGCCCCTCAGAGTTAGAGCAGATAAATGCTGGGGGGGATCTACGCTGACAACCCTCGAATCGTGAGGTTCGCCGCGGCACCCTCATCATCCCCACGGTCCACCCTGCGTAGGGCCTGGTTGCTTTCTGGTCGCATAGACCCGATATGGCTAACTGTCTGAATAACGTTATGTTGCCAAGTCAGGGGCAATCGTGGCAGTCTTGGACATTGTAATGAGTTGCGGTGGACCTGACCCAAACGAGCCCTCGGTCAAGATATAAGTTATCTCGTGGCCGTGGCCCAGAGCAGAGACCGAGCTCTGTCAGTCCCCGTCATCTACCCCCCCAATCCCGTTGCGCATAGCCATCAACGTGGGCAGCGGCAAGTGGACCACTGCGGTTCAGCCGTTCCGCCTTGTCGTGCTTCGTGAAAGGGTCCCCTGCTCGTGAACTCCACTAGCTAATCAGTCCTTCACCCCATGAGGCAAAGGAGCCCCAGCCCCAAAACCCCGCGCCCGTACCATCCATGGCCAAAGCATCATCCTCCTTGTCCTGCCTTGCCAGAAACGGCCCATCGTCGACTCGACCTCTGCTTGTGCATGTGCATGTGCTACGTAGTTAGTATGCCCTGGCGAGTGCCCTTGCGTATAGCTCCCCCCCCCTCCCCGGCGAGCTTGTCGGTGGAGATGGACGCCGACAGATGGGAGAGCCCATGTCCAGGTCATTTCCTTGTCAGGCTCTCTTCTTTTCCTCCGTCTTCCTTCTTCCTCTTCATCTTCTTCCAATCTTGATTCCAAGCTGAACTCGCTTGCAAAACCCCTTGGTTTCTCTAGCTCTCTCTGTCGTGTGATGATCCCCCTCCTTTCCAAGTCTCCCCTGCTCGGCGCCCCTCATATTGACT
>JADDON010000713.1:0-27118 GCA_017140175.1 Fusarium staphyleae | reverse complement strand
TGAGGCAGCCACCTTCCAACAAGTTTGCAAACGAAGATCCAGCATTGCAACGTGAACGACGGGCGACTCACCCACTGGCACTAGGATGCCGTATCAGTTTACACTGCTAACGTCTTTAGTAGCTAATCAACAATTTATCTACATATAATTATTACGTCCATTTCGTACTTTTCCGGAGGTTCTTTGGTGTAAACAATTATCTATCGATAAAACAAGCAGAGTACCAGGTTGCGTGGTTAATGGCCGCCCAGAGATTTCGTCGCGATATATCTCATAACAATAAAGGTTTACATGAGTGAGTGGCCTGCGCGTGTATAATACTATTCTTAACGGGAGAACTGGGATGCTATCTAAAACTTTGATTAGTGCGAATAACATAAATAAGCCCGATGTATCACTATTCTAACTCAGACATAACGAGACAAACCCAACCACATCTCGGAGGGCTCCGCCCTCAATCCTAAAGCTCTGTGTCACGCTGAGCGATGCCTTCAACCGAGGCACTGTGGTAGAACTGCACCACAATGTTGACTTGGTTTCAGCAGGGACCCTGAAGCATACAGATTCAGACGAGACTTCAAGTTAGATTTGAGTTTACTTGAGGACAAAGGAGGCATTCCTAGTTCCCTATGGTACCATAACTAAACCTCTTTTAACTGGCCCCCTTCCAAAATACTGATAGCTGACTGTTTTGCAGCGTGCATGGCTATTTGGAACAGACTTGGTCCAACGCTCACCCTCGCAACCCCAAGCCTACCTAGCTCTGTGGTAGACAGAGCTCCTTCGGTCTGACCCAACCTAATCGCAACTCGACCATCAAGCTCTTTTACCAGCCTCCGCACTTCGTCTGCCACAAAGCCTATACCGTATCTACGCCAGTAGAAGACAGTTGTGGCTCCAGCTCCCAGATATAATTTTCCCCGCTGCACCGCCTCTTCGACAAGTGCATCGCTGTCAAGACCAAGCATATCTTCCAGGGCAAATATGTCACAGCGGGCGTTGATGACAAAGTCCGGGCATCCGGCCTCAGATGCAGCGTGACGTGCTGATTGGAGTCGATGGATCTGTTCGTCCATGGGATACATCGTCCCCTGGACGACTTTTCCGAAACTTCGAGAGGGTATGCTATCTTCGAGATTGGCACCATGTGCACCTGCTAATACGGCTGCAGTAACAGCTTCAGTAATATGAGATCCGTAGCCGTCTTGGAGATCAACAGAAAGGGGCAAACCCGCCCGGGCAATGGTAGGGGTAAGCTTCCGGATAGCGGCCAGGTTTTGCTCCATAGTGAGCTCTTCGTCTTTTATGCCTAAAGAGGCGGCGAACGCCCATGAGGCCGTTGCGATCGCTTTGACGGGCTTTGAACCCTTGGTGTTGATGCTGAGGACCGTATTGAGAGAGGCAACATCCCAGATGTTGGCTAAGATGAGGGGTTGATGAGAAATATGAAGGGACTTCAAGGTTAGGGCGAGTTCATTAGGATCCATTGTCGTTGCTTGTATCTAGACTAACTAGCAAATGATGGATTGGCTAGGTATCACCGCGTTTCACAAGCAGAGTTGCCGGATCCGCCCAGTGGGTGGCATTTATATATGCAAAGTCATTCACAGGTAAAAGAACCATCACCAAGTCGGTTTGGCTTGTTGGCATTAAGGGCGCATATATCGTCAGCATTAACATAATGACAGGGGCCAACGAGTACTAAACGAACGCAAGTCATGAGTAATCACCCCGAGGCACTACGAGACGGCATGTTTATGTCATGAAGGAATCAATGTAAATCTCGTGATTTTAGATCCGGCATTGAATTTGCTAGCTAACCATGAGTCGGGTATTGTTACGTCAACGGGGCCGATTTGCGGTCTGAGATGGTCATACTAAACTACTTTTTTATGTGCACTAAGTTGGGGAAGAAAATAGAGAGTCCTTTAGATGTCGACGTGTTAGTCACATTGGGCTCAACTCGGAGCGTTTAAGGAGTAATAGTCTTAGAATACGAAAGAATAAGAATCCGACGAGGCGATTAAAAATTGATGATTATTTGATGCTGGAATCGCAAAGAGTATACGTGAATAGCTACGAGTGTCCAGTACGGATAAGGTGGTCAGCCACAGCATCGAGAGTCAGTCAGGATGTTGAATACGCCTGTCCCATAAATTAACGTGACGAAGGCTATCAAGCATAACTCTGTCCCATCTAGACTCGATGGCTAAACCTCACCTGCCTCACCTCGATTTGTTCCTTTGAAGATCGAAACCTCCCCTCTTTGTGGGCCCCTGCACAGAGCTCATGAATATTACTTGCAGTCGTTTTACAAAGTCAGATCTCGAACCCGCCACCGCATTAGACACAAAGGCCTGGTATCACATGGAAGAGGAGGGTACTGTAATGGTTACGGCAGCAACTTCATGATAATAAGACCGGCAATAGAGACAAATCTCGATAGGTCTTAAGCCTTTATTATTTTCTTTCTCTAATAATTCTAATAGGCTACTTTAGTCCTCTCTATAAATGATATAAAGTTCTTTAATAAAATAGAATCTATAGCAGATTCCATACTTATCTATTGCCCTTAGCTTAAACTAAGAGAAAGGTAACTTAAAAGTGCAATTCCTTTGGCCTTCCCCCCAGATAGATATATTTCGGGACATTAATCCGACAAAAGCTTTTCTTTGCGTTGCTATAGTCCATAACTCAACCCCTTGCTCGTCTACCACCACTTCTCTTGCCCCTCCGGACAGTTCGAGAAGATGAAGTGGTCATGTCATCCCGAGCACTCGCTACCGCCGCCTTGTAGTCTTTGAATTCGAACCAAGAGATGCCAGCTACGTAGAATGAGAGTTGACTACAAGTGTCACGAGTCAGTCCTCATCCATCTCGTCGTCCCCATAATGTAACCACAAGTAGATACAGAACTCGCTCGCGATTATAAGGGGAGGCACTAACCACATGGCGATTCCCAGTGCAAAGATCACCCAGCCCAGAGCGCAAGTGACGCCATTGCATGAGGATGTGTTTGCTTGCATAGTCATGAAAGCTACAGCGGCCCAAAAGACGATCTCAAGGGTATTTAAGATTAAGTTCGCCTTGAAACTCATCCACTTTCGGAAGTACTTAGTGTGTTGACTAAGAACCTGATAGAGAATGATGATGATTGACTTGGCAGCCTTGTCACATATTAGAATGTCTCGACTATTGCAGGGGTGATGATTTTGTACCATGCCAAGAGCAACGCTGCCGGATCTGGTCCTTGGGGCATTCCGATTGCGCAGTAAGAGACGGACAAGGCCAAGGATTAAGACGATGAGGGATACAATGATACCGACGACATGCACCGGCAGTTTGCATTGAGGTAGGAAAAACCGCCTCACGAAGCTAGTATTGACCATATTTGATCTTGCCATGGTGTCGGTACTTGCGAGGATAAATTGGAAGACCAAGGTCAAAGCTCGAAGAGGAAGGTATTGAGTTTGATTCTCGAGTTCGCTGTAAAATGAATCACCGCCAGGCGCCGAAAAGTAGGCGCTTTATAGATGGGAGATCAACCTTCTGCTCACATTTTGTCATTGCCCAGTTTATATACTTGTGCCATCCAGTTGAATTGGCCATGAAAATACATGAAACTCAATCTATACATTCCGTGTTATCCCAGTGGCTACTGTATCTGTGTCATCGAGTACCGCGCTTTGTCCGCGTCAGCCCAGGCTTTGTTGGCTTGCTCGGAATCGCTTTCATGTTTTAGCTATCCGTAGCTTGGTTGGTGGAGGTCACGGCAGATGAAGAACACACTACGAAGTACTTCGTACCTAATAAGGTGGTACGTACGGAGTAAGGAATACTACGTACAGTAGCGCACTTCGTAGTGGAGACTATTGTTATTCATATCTCGGTCTCGGTGCCGGTACCGGTATCGGTTCCGGTATCCCGGGATCATCGAGCAGGCCGCGTCAAATCACTATTAATCCTACAGGACCCCAAGCCACATGGTACTGATGAACTGTTCCCTGATTGTACGCATTCCAAGCTCGTGAGCTACTTTCTTCCATCGACTTTCGACTTTGCGATAATGGACGGCAGCAGCACAATGACAACCGACGAAACTCCAAGTAAAGAAAACACGGCGACGGCGAACGACAACGACAATGTAAACGACGATCGTTATATAGTAGGATGGGAAGAGCCGAGCGACCAGGATCCAGAGAACCCTATGAACTGGTCCAGCGGGCGCAAATGGAGTATTATTGGTATACTCTCTTTCATCACCTTCTTGACGTAAGTAGCTGCTCGAAGATCTTATAACATTATACTCAAATGTCCGCAGCCCTCTAGCATCTTCGATGATGGCCCCGGGCGTGCCCGAGATCATAGCCGAGTTCGAAAACTACAGTGACGAAGTATCGACATTCATAGTATCCATCTTTGTCCTCGGATTTGCCTTTGGGCCGCTGTTGATGGCCCCGCTGAGCGAGATCTACGGTCGGACACCTGTGTATCACGTATGCAACTCCTTGTTTGTATTGTTCACGGTCGGATGTGCCCTCTCGCAGAACGCGGGCATGTTGATGGCATTCCGCTTCCTGTCTGGCTTCGTCGGCGTTGCAGTGGTTACATGTGGAAGTGGCTCCATCGCAGACATGGTGCCGGCAGAGAAACGAGGTGCAGCTATGTCGGTCTGGTCCATAGGCCCGATGCTGGGTCCAGTCGTCGGCCCAGTATGCGCTGGGTTCCTAGTCGATGCCAAAGGCTGGAGATGGGTTTTCTGGGTCACAACCATCGTGGTGAGTTATAACCCCTTTGGCGCCAACATGATTTAACGATGGATCATTGATCTAACTATATCTTAGTCGGGCGCTGCTGTCCTGGCTTCATTTCTGGTCCTCCGCGAAACATATGCTCCTGTACTTCTCGAACGCAAAGCCGCAAAGTTACGCAAAGCAACCGGTGATGATAAATACCGATCGACACCGAACACACTGGCTACACCACGGGAGGTCTTTCTCGCCACTATCACTAGACCAGTCAGATTGTTCATCTTCTCGCCTATCGTCATGATGGTTTGCGTATACATTGCGACACTCTACGGAATGCTATACCTGCTCTTTACAACCTTCACTTTTGTATACCAGGATACATATGGATTCAGCTCTATAGGCGCAGGTCTTTCCTTCATTGCAGCTGGAGTGGGAAACTTGCTAGGTCTTTTATTTGTGGGTTTCTACTCAGACAGGCTGATACGAAACTCCAAAGCCCAGGGTATTCCGGTCTCGGCCGAGCAACGACTTGACCTAAGGCTGACTGTTCCGTCTGCACTGTGTCTTCCTGCGGGTCTGATCATTTACGGGTGGACAGCTCAGGAACATCTGCACTGGATCGCTCCCATGATAGGAACAGCAATTCTTGGGTTTGGCATGATTGGCATCTTTATGGTATCCCAGACATATCTCGTGGATGCTTTCACCGAATACGCAGCTTCTGTGACAGCTGCAAATGCTGTGTTGCGAAGTTTGCTCGGAGCTCTTCTACCTCTGGGTGGACTAGGTCTTTATAACAAACTTGGCTTGGGATGGGGAAATACGCTGCTCGGGCTGATAGCTTTGGCGCTGGCCCCTGTCCCGTGGTTGTTATTCAAGTTTGGAGGAAGAATCAGAGGCAGCTCTAAGTTCAGGTCCAAGTTCTAGACCAGCTGATTGTTTTTATAGCAATATTGCTAATATATTGGCAAGGCTCCCAATATGGGGAGTATCTCACTATGAAGCCTATTCTGTCATATGTTTTCACACTCGTTGAGGCATTTACCTAATTCAAGTTCTCTATAGTATAGCTAGTTAAGTAGAACAAAATATGCCTATGGAAAAATACGCTTAATCTTTATAATTTGTTCATCAGGGTGATGAACATCACTACTTCCGACAAGAACTCACCAGTGACATTACCCTTGATTATGATATTGATGCCACGAAGTCAGCTGTTCACAGGTATGTTGACAAAGGTTAAATAGGAAACTCTCAGCCATACCAAGCCAGTTCCTGGAAACCAGCTTCCAGAAGATCGCATTGGTCCCCCAGAGTACACACACTCGGGCTGGATTGAAAATCAATAACTGACTTTCACTGTGCACTCACGGATGAAACAGCTTACCACATCTAATCCCCGTGACGAGATTCGGATTGTTCGGTTGACTGTGTATATTCACAGTCGTGTTGGCCTTATTAGAACGCCGAATCTTCGCTTTGACTATGACCGCTCTACTCATTGCATCGTGTTCAGATAGCTTTTCAAGTAAGTCATCCTTCTGCTCTGTCGTCTTCCTTTTCTTTTTCGATCGAAGGGACAAGTAATACTCCATGTAAATTGCCAACGCAGTGAACGCACTCTGTGAAAGTTCACATAGACGAGTAAGTATAACACAAAGGTCCAGCCTGAGTACCTATATAATCTTTTACAAGGGGTTATTTATCGAAAAGACGCAGGACGGGCATGGTATCAGTTCTTTTAGCTGCAATGGTCTTATCGGCATCTTTGAAGCCGCTGTAGTCAGCCAGGCGTGTGGCGTCACGACTTTGCCATTGAGGAAGGGGTTAGTGAATGCTGTACAGAAAGGAAAGCGTACCTTGTTCCAGACAGGGTTGACATTTGCGTGCTGAAGGAAGAAGAGAGGCTCGTTGGGCGAAGTAGCGGGACCCATACCGCCAAAGATGACGCTGTGAACTTGTGATTTGTTAGCATAATTGACGGGAAAGTGTCAAGAAGACTAGATATGTCATGAAGTTGTTGAAGCTGTAAACGGTTTTCATGGTCTTGGAATTGTACCCTGTGGCTTGCATGTCACCGATGATGGGCTTACCGCTTGTATCATAGGTCCATCCTTACGAACTCCAGTATCCTCGGCCAACTCCTATCAATGTCCACTTCGGCTGCTTCCAGTTTTGAGGATGCCAAGCACGACCTCGGCTGTCTTGCTACATAGTGGCTAGTTCCATCAGCTTGAAACCATTAACCTTAGTCCGGTGGAGTTGCAAATCCGTGATGCAGTCTTTTAAGTGGGTAGTGCTGCTCTCTCGGCCGAATGCCAGCCCAAATCAAAGCCCCACGGGCTGTAGGCGAAGACTTCATGCAAGCACACCGACAAGGGATAAAGTTAAGCTAACTACTCCGTACAATCTCTGTCGCTGTTTGTTTCCGTAGCGTATAACTTTATCCTTGCTAGTCTGGCCTTAGGCGAAAGATAGGCTTTTCATCAGTGTTTAGTCAATCCTACTTTATATTAACGTACTCCGTATTATCTCAATGACACCGGACGCAGCCGTGAGCCACGTTATACTATAAGAGGTACCATTCTGAAAAGCTGCACACTTATAAGTGACAAGAATACAGATTCTATGTCGAAATTACCCGGGACCACCTGTCCGGCTTGTGGGGACAGCAAGCTCCGAGGCTTAGTGCCAGTAAAGTCTATTCGTAACAGTCACTATGTATACAAGGAACTCTGCTCTCTCGAAAGCAGGGTTCTCTCATACCGGAGGTTAAGAACACGAGTGTAAACATATAATAGCAAATACTTCAACTTTGATTCAGGTTCAGCAACGTTAGATTATAGACTAGAACGGCGTGAAATATCAACCATGAATCGTTCTAGTTTGACAGGACGGTTTGCGGACAGACTAATCTATAACTAGACACGTAGGATAGTACCTGAATAATAGCGACTCATGGACGAATATAGTAAGCGACTCTGGCTCAGCTACACTCCATCGCTACAAGACTTGTTTCTTGCTCTCGTGGAACCAGGGAAGTGGCCCGTATGATCAGTTAAAAGAATATGTTTGATCTTTATTTCTTATAGTTAGATTATATCTTATATATCCTTAGCGATGGGTCTTGAGATCACTCTTCTCGGCTGAGTTCGACGCGCATAAAAAGGCCAAGAATTCCAGCTTGACACACGTCTGCTGCGCATCTATTCTCTCTACTTCCATCTTGGCCATATCTAGCATTTCTAAGCAAAGTGGTATAGTAACAGTCACGACAAAGCCCATCACGAGGAAGGCAATGCAGCGATTGAGCAGCCATTGAACGGCCCGGCGTCAACTGGCAGCTTGGACATAACGATTTATTTGTTGAAAGTCAGATTGATGACTGAATCCCAAACTAACAAGAAAGAAATACGGAGCTAAGGCAGTGAGCTTTAGAAAGTGAGCTTAGAAGGTGGCAGAGCACTGCTTTATAAGTTTGAGAGCAACTGGCATTGGCCAATCTATCATGGAGCTAGGATTTCTCACTGGAGCTTTTCATCTTCAATCTCAATACCCAAGGCAATTGTCAACCGATTCGAATGTGAGAACCACCCTACCACCTCTATAATCTCAACAACTTGTTCCTCCTGATACCCCGCCTCCCTCAACTCATTCAACTGCTGCTTTCCCACCTCCCTTGGTTTTGTCGCTAAGAGTTCTGCAAACGCCGCCAGCCGCTTATGCTTCTCCCCCAAGTCTCTCACGAGATGCCAGTCTATCGCAATCTTCTTTGCTTTAAGTCTTGCCACGTTATCCTTGCCGAGCGCGTTCGTGAGTCCGTGTGTATGGTGTGTTTGACAGTAACCGCAGCCATTCGCATGGCTAACTACAACGGCAATAATCTCACGATCAACAGCCTCTAACTTGGTCGTCGGGTCCGAAAATAAATCTTCGTAATGGGTAACGAAGCGGCGAAGGGTATCGGGATTGAGAGCCAAAGCTCTAGTCCAATTGTCGCCATGATGAGCCTGGATAGTCTCCTGAGTCGATTTGGGTAGACTAGCCGTGTCTGGCACCCGAAGTCGGGATATGGAACGGATAGACAATGGATATATAGTGCGTAGATGTGCTGAACCTCGAAGGATGGATGTTCTGAGACCGGGAGAAAGCATGCCTGCGGATGAGATTATATAAATCGATGATGTAAATAAATGAGTAAAGGTAATGGTTTTCTTAATACCTGAGAGGGAAATGTGTCCTTATAATCATAACGCCGAAAATTGCGACATATAGCCTAACATTACATCAATATCCCCTCCCACGTGGAAGAAGTGAGAGTGGTAGGTCTGTCTACATGGGCCCACCTACAATCGAACTTCTATCCTCAATTATCCATAGATCATCTTTCCTCCATGCGTGTGCCAGTACTTAGCGGTCCCAACGAGTGAGAGGGGCTTTCCGCTATAATCAATTGCTTCTTGCCTCAGCCCTCAATATAACGATTATTATTAGGCTGCAGCCCTTCCGAAAAGCTAGTAAGGATATTATGGTTAAGGTTGTAGGCTATTTAATTCCCTATATAAGTGCTGAAGATTTATATAATTAATATATCTTAATAAATAGCTTATAAGTAGACTAGTAGTCTATATTAAGTTAAGTAAATAGAAGTATATAATCTAGAAGACTAATCTTTAAATCTATATTAGTTAAAATCCTAGTTATTAACTTGGTATAACTAATAATAGCTTTTAGCATAAATATCACTACTCTATCTACGGAGTAATAAAATGTCTGGATCTCACTATGAATTGCAGGGTTAACCGAAATACCAGGGTAACTAGAACCCTCTATTCCGAATCAAGCCGATTATCCAGAACCATTACGTGATGGGATGAGTTGTCTGCCATCACCAGGGGAACTTTCCCCTGCCGGCATTATCAGCTGTCGGTAAAGCGGATTTAACAAAAGTCTGATAGGACCGGTTGGTCCGATATATGTTACATATTTACAGGGTTACATGTTGACGTCGAGAACAAAAGGACAACAGTTAATCCCAAAGTTCTTTTTGCAAATCCACTTGCTACGAGCAAGGATGCACGGCAACCAATATGAATCACGCGCGCTTATGCATTTTGCTTCTCGACCTGTTCCTGTCCTCTTCTTCCATCGTCCATTAACGGTGGCCGACTGTTGACCATCAGGTCGAGGCTTCATCATGGCCTACAATGGTGAGTCATTTTGTTCGTATAGTAGGAAGTTTTACTGACTCTAGCAGCGAACCAGCCACAGACGCCGCTGTCACCGACGCCGATGTCACTAATCGAAGTTGGTTCCCCTGAAACCGTCCAGCCGCATCAGATGGAACGAGCGAGTCACTACTTGGAAGAGCAACATCCCAAGTACTATTACGAACCTGACCCCACGGCACAGCTGCCCGAACCGACTGTTCTTGATACGGAAAAACACCACGAACTGGATGGCAACACGGTACCTCCCAAAAAGACAGTCTTTGGAATCAGACGCGGTTTGTTTGTCGTTGCAGTCGTGGTCGCCTTGATCGTGATCGCGGCGGCAGTAGGAGGTGGCGTTGGAGGATCAATAGCAAATAAGAACAAGAAATCCGAGGCTGAGGCTACTGCTTTGACGAGTTCCGTCGGCCAGGAAGATAGCACAGATGAAGCTCCGCAAACAACCTCTACTTTGACTGACGCGTTGGTCGTGACGACTGCAACTACGGAAACTTCTTCTGGATCTACTACCAGGTTAGATGGCCAACAGGTCGTGGTACAACCAAGTCCCTATTACTAACGGCACTCAGTAGAGCGAACACGGTGACGACAACGACAAGGAAGACGAAAGCGACGAAAACAACAAAGCAAGCGGCGACATCAACAGAGGTTTGCGCTGAGGGAACTGTGGCGGACGGCGAAACACAGAACTACCTCGGCCTCTGCAAATTCTGCTGTGGCTACGGATACTGCCCTCCAGGTCCATGTACTTGCGTCGCCTACAGCAAGCCAAAGGAGACTCCCGATGTACTAAACGTTCGCGGATGTCCATTGCCAGAGCTGAGCGACGGTTATCTGGGCCTCTGCTCTTTTGCCTGCAACCATGGCTACTGCCCTGAAACGGCATGTACGACAAAGTGTGAAGATGACTGAGGTGCGATGCGGACTTGGACTATGACCAGAAATCGGAGTCGGAGTAATGATGGACTTGGCGACTATAGGGCATATAATTAAGCTAATTGCCTGATATAAGTGTCCGGAAGCCCATTTTTGTAGTCGACCGTTGAAAGCGAGACGGGTTCAAAAGACTTAAATTTTGATACGTACTGCCCGCAGTCCCTTGAGATATTGGGACTGCGGATCCTGCCAAAGAGAAGGCCTTATCATAAGGATCGCTAGGCACACGAACTGAGAGCCTCCCGGTGTCTGTCTTCTTGCCGGGTCATCGGCAGACTCTCCCCGTCCACGGTCAGGCTTTTAGCTGCGATGGCGCAGTAGGATGATACTTCAATGATGAAGGAAGCACAATCACCTTAGTAGTCCCCATCCAGTCCTAATCTCTGCAGACTGCGATATACTGTAGGTAGAGGCTGGTATATTCTTGACACTTAGTGACCTAAACCACGCGAAAGCAGAAGAGCAATTTAGCCTGGGATAGAAGGTATAAGTTTAATATTTAAATGTGCCTTAAGCTTCAGTTATCGAGGTACTAAGCCCTGCCTGGCTGCAGTGTCTCTGCTAGTCTTGGGAACTCTCCAGCCTCAATAGCATTAGCCCATGCCTCAATCCTCTTCAAGTTGTAACCATCAGCGCACCGGATGATAGCACCAAAGAAATCGATCTTTAACGTGCCATCAGCTGCCGTCTCATTCCATCCACTCCATGACCGAGATATTTGTTCAGAATAGACTTTTCTCAGCTGTGTCTGCTCATACTCCATAAGGTGAATCCAGTAGAGCTCACACTTTCCTTCGCTGTCGAGGTCGGGGTCTCGCATCTCCAGGTCCACCGGTGTCTCATCGTGATATTGATCACGTTGTGGCTCTTGTTCCCGAGTTTCTCCGTCAAGGAACTTTGGCATCTGCGTGGCAACCCACAAAGGCAAGGCCGAGACACACTCCCAGTCCACAACGGCCGTGACGGAGCCTCCTTCATCGATCATGATATTTGGTAGCGAGAGATCGTCATGCCATAGCACTGTTCGCTCTGGTGGGTTCTGGATGGAAGGAAATATCTTGGGTAAGAGATTTGCGAGCTTTTGAGCAACCTGCAGGTTATAGGCGGCGTCTTCCCTGTCCTCTTCGTCTTCTGCTTCGTTGATATTCTTGGTCTGGTCTTGGATGATAATGGAAATGAACGACTCGAGCCAGTCGTGGCTGGAACGAAATGGTCCACGTGGAATGTCGTAGTCAAAGTGTGAACCCCAGAAAAACATTGAAGATACCATCCGACCCGGGATAATTTGGGAAGCGGTCGCGTTGTTATCGTCACTCAAAGTACCGATGCTGCGGAATCCTGGTGCGTTGAGAAGCTGTGCGTGATAGTCGGCAATCTTCTCGACTAGCTCCTTCTTAGCCTCCATCGACAGCTTCCGCCATTGGGAATAAACAGAAGTGCCAGACATCAGCTCCATGAGGATCCATTCATAGCCTATTTCGTTATCTGCCGAGTTGTCAAAAGCTATGACTCTGGGTACTGGAATGTCTGAGTTGCGCCCAAGCCAGCTGAGAGTAGCCACTTCACCAGCCGTCTTGTACTTAGGGTCGACGGGAAGCGAGACTCGCATGATAAACCTCTGTAGGCTGCTAAACTCAACGAGATATAGCCTATTGAAGGCGCCTTCAGTCAGAAACGATACCGCACAGTCACCTGAAGCATCAAGGTGCAGGATCTTCCGGCACTCTCGCCTGACCGCATCTAAGCATGGCTTGATCTTCCAGGTCGGTTCGAGGTCCAAGCCCTCATCTTTCCAGAGAAGTCCTTCGCGTGAGAGGTTAGACATGCGGGTATGGATAGTGCACTGATGAGGTGAAAGAAAAAGAGATGGAGAGAATGAAACTCTTGAGAGAGACGTTGCTTGATTAGCCGTGGTTCACCCGGTACAAAAGACATCCGAAGCTCTATATCAAGCTGGCTCTTCGGGACATGGCCGAGCATTTTGGACCGAGACGGTGTCCAGGTGTGGCATCGCTCGGTCGACACCTCGAGAACATTCAATTAGAAGACTTCCAGATATTGAAGCTTAGAGCCTCAGCATATCAAAACATATTACTTAAAACCACCAACAAGACACATGTCTGATGTTTCTAGGCTGCAGATGAAAAACAGATTACGGAGTAGATCGATGGCAAATGAATGGGCGTCTGTGTACGGAGTATGTCGACTTTCAGGGGGGATAGGTGATATATTTATGCTACTCAATTGGCTAGTTCTACTCCTGGGTACAGAATTGGTAAGCTTCAAAGATCAAGAGAGACAAGACAAAAGAACTCACAGATATGAGCACTAGGCAGAAGATGCAAGCCCATTGACACAGAATGGACACAGAACTTATCCAGGCATGGCCGAAGGCTGTAAGAACGGATATAATCACTTATCCTCACTAATCCGTTGACTCGAAACTTCAATCTTCCTAACCTATGTATCATGCTGGACTGTTCGGGTGTGGCATCAGCTGATATGTATAGGACAAGAGCGCTGAAAGAACTGTTGATTTGACTGTGCCTCACCAGTTTATCTTCGGGGATATAGGTCAAGGGGCCTACGGACCATGCGCACTCACCTTGGGCAGGAAATAAAGGAATACCCACCAAATGGCCCCCAGTCGAAAGCTCGTCTGGTAACTGCCACGAGTGCTGCGGCGGCTCCGATGACCCTGAGCATCGTGCAGCCGAAGATGCCGAGACTCCAGTATAGCGGGCGTACAAAGGAGCATGCACAGGCCCAGTGATGGCTGTGGCCCAGCGCGTTGGTGAGTCGTAGATTATCAGAGGGAAGGTCTGGTGGTCGATCAACTTATCCCCTTCTTGGTCACGCGAATCCTGTACCTAGATGGTGGTCAAGACGAGGGCGGCAACATCAGGGGGGCAACACCAATACCCAGCCCCGACATTTGTTTGGAAACTTGAATGGCGGTGACGGCCACGCGAAGGGTAGCTACACGACTGGTAGTGATGCTACGTGCTTTTATAAGAGCGCGCCAATACATCTTCGTTGTACAGCCAGGTACAGAAAAGGTAACGTTAGAAGGGCTTGTCTTGCCAAGCCCCCTCGTTATTTAATACCGTGCAAAAAGCGAAGCTATCGTCATGAGCTGCCGCCGGTGAGTTAAGCCGGATGAGATGCCGCCGGGTAGAATAGGCGGCTAAGGCTTATTGGCACCGTCCTTCAATGACGGGTCTGCGGCTGAGGTTGATTTCCGAGATTGGAGCACAAGGTTAGATGGCAGTCGAAGTAAAGAGCCACGAGTTTCCCGTTTCCCGTACCAGTCCAGTTAATCACAGCGTTGATGACTGTACCTGGATCGGCAAGAATCCTGGTGATAGCGAAGGTGGTGTTGATGCTTGTAGAAGTGGGCATATGACTCTTGGTGAAGAGGCATCCATCATGCGGTTAAATGGTAAGCGAGTTTTTCATACGACTCGATTTATCTGCTTCTACATGGAACGATACCTTGGGCCAGTCATATCTGGAACTGGGTGTCTGATTCAGGGGATCCTATCAGACTGACGGTTCGCCGCGTCTGTGTTCTCATCTTCCACGCTCGAGGATAAAATTTGCAACTAATCACCAGGGTAGAGAGGTCTTGGTGTTGGTGACTTGTCTGTAATCATATTGGAGATGGTGCGTGACTGAAAGTAGCTTTACCCAAGATAGGAGACGGAGAGATACAGTAAACACTTCAACGAGGTGTCTCCTATCTTTAGCCGTTAGAACTTGAGCGCATATTTCTATAGATACACCCGCGAGAACCCCTCAGTTCGGAGAGGAACGCGTCCATATCTGAAAAGTTCGCCTAACCAGTGAAGTGTAGACTAATCAATGATCGCCCAAGCAAACTTGTCTACCATCAAGGTGTCTATCTAGAGAATGGCAGGGGCAAGGCCCACTCGGCGGACGTAGCATCTTCTAGGTACCGACAACGTACTCCGTACTATGTAGCCCCAAAGCTCGAAAAAGCCTGTAAGATCAAGGGTGTAGCTAGTCAGAACCAGGTGGTAATGAAGGCGGAGGGATCTTCAGCACGAAAGGACTCTGATTGGGCTGTGGTAAAGTAAACTGTTTAGTACACAAGGCCGTGATACGCAGTGAAGCGGTAAGACGTAGTCTGGAGTAATGGAATATTGAAAACCTGACAATGGACGCTGTCACTATGAATACTTTACAATACAGTCTATCTACATGATACGGCATCAGGGGCATCTTAGGAGTTACGGCTGGCTGAAACTAGCAGCACACTGCCCGACTTTCTATCCAGTTGTGCAATCACCTGGAGTTGGTGATGGTAGAGTCCTACAAAGTGCCTAAGAATCCCAGATAGGCCCAAAAGCTGGAACGCCCAAAGCCTCGAGGTCCAGGACCAGGTCTATCGTCAGCTTTGGATTAGATATTACCACCACCGCTTCGCTTTCCGTTTGCTTATACAAGTCAAGCACCGTGGGAAGGGTGTTCGGCCTTCCCATAGTGGTAGTGTTGTGAATGTGCGCGTTCTCGCCCATCCCAAGAATGATGGAGGCTATTTCTGGCCCGTAAGTCTCGAGAGGGTCTCGTGTCGACCAGAATAGAGTGATGCGGGTTTGTTGTGCGAGAATTACAGGGAGACAGGGGGCGATTCCAGATCCTGTGGCCACCAGAACAATGCTGTTGAACATCGGGGCGATACGCAAGACACCACAGGTTGGCGTGCGTCGAATCCAGACATGACTGGGAGGTTCGTTGACAACCTTCTTGGTCCAGTCGCCAGCATTCGAGATGACGACTGAGAAGCCATTCTCCTTTGGGTCGTTGACTGTTGCAAAAGCGTGCCACTCCAGCAGAGGACGGGATGAGAGGCGAATCGTGGTACCAGGTTGCGGGTTGGCGTAATCGAAGTACATTCGTCGGGCATGTGATGAAAGCCTTTCTGATTCAACTACCACTTTGCGGCAGTTCAGCCAAGTTGAGATGACGCAGCAGGTTGAGATGAAGACGAGCCAGAAGTTGACGCTGGAGAAGACAGCGGCGGCAGTTGAATGACCGGCTGGTGTATTTATCGATGCATCAAGTACTGTGAGACACCATAAAAGAGCGAGAGAAGACCAGCCAGCTAGTCGATGGACAACCTCGAAGGCGTTGTGTATCTTGGCGCGAACAGCGGGGTATGCCATGACAAGCATCGAGATGAGGAGACAGTCCAGCATATACACGACAGTAATATGTGCCCACCTAGCAGCATCTCGTTGCTTTGCGGAACTGAAAGAATCAGTCTTCTCGATAGAGAGCATGATGAACCAAAATGTCGCAGCAACGCCACAGCCACTGTGTAGACCACCAAGATGGTAGATCTTGCCTACTCTCCGTCTTAGCCAGAGAGGGGAGGTTGTTGGAAATGCTGTGAATACATAGTAGAGGCCATTGACGACGTGCTCCTCCCGAATCACGATTGACACTGCAAGATTCAAAGAAGTTGCAAGGCCACAAGTGCTCGGATTGGGATGTCCTCTAAGAAACCACAGCCACAAGAAGATAATAACACCAACTAGGTTGAGAAGAAAAACGAGTGTGAATAGGATGCGGTATTCCGAGGAGAGGAATCTCAGCAAACGAGTGAGTGACAGGCCTCCGAATCCTCGGGCGATCTTCTTTTCAGGAACAGCCATGACGATGAGCTGGGTCGGATTTAAATGAATGTTACAAGACGCATGAAAGGAAAGACACTTCGGAATGAAACAAAACACTGCCGAACACCGTCAAGAGCAGCCTGGTCAAATTGATATAGCGACTGCTAAGCGGAACGCCGGTCAACCGGGACGGCCGAGTGATAGTACATCGGCCCACAACATGCAATTTCTGATGATACTCGTATTTGCAACTCTTCACAAGCAGCCGAGATATGTATGCCACAGATATCAGCCCGTATATCTAAGCCGTGAAGATCAGTCGGGAGAGACAAGTTCACTGACTTTCTGCTCCAACCTTGCTCAAGTCTCAAGGGTCGGAAGTGCATAGCGTGGTACCTATAGCTACAGATCGCTACCTTATTTAGCTAACTAGTAAGACCCTTGTAGTGGTAGGTACTCCGTAGAGTACCTAGCAGGATACTGTTAAGGATACTGATCTTCCAGGGGGCTATTCGATCGAATCCGGTTATAACATCAGAGAAGTCTGGGTGTTCTGATCATCTTTGCCGCTAAGAGGGACAGGCATCTTATTCAACCACAAGTACGACTTAATTCTAGGGGTTGGGGCCCTGTGCGGATCAAAAAGCACGAGACTGGCCACCATATATGCACCACCTAAACGCCTGGGACCAGCTAGTCTAGTGTCTTTTGACCCCTACCAGGGGGCCTTGGGTTCTGAGGATAACGTTGTCTAGTTCTTCTCGGCTTCTTCCAGTACCCACTAGACTGTCTTATTCAACGGTTGTATGTTGATAGCATGAACGGTGAAAACCCCGTGTGCCAATTGTATACGTTTTCTATCAGAGGAACAAGCGACTTCAAATCGATATTGGTAGTATCAAAATATGCTCTGTCTCTTGAGAAGATCTGGGGGCAACCTTTCAAGCAACGTACTTACCATATTGTCTTGCTGTGGGGTATGTGTTTGGAGACGCAAGATGTCATGTGAAAACCAGGCTGTTGAACGCTTTAATCAGGCCAGCAAGCCCTATGTTACATAGTTCATCTCAACCTCATCGTATGTAGGACACGCAATACAACTTTGATGTGTCGAACCAAGGGCTGTATAGTAGTAGGCGGGGTGGATAATGGCGGTTGTCTAAGGTGACATTAGAAACTGCCAGATCCTTGGCAGAAACAATCACATCGAGACCAAGGTTGGATTACCTCCACCCTGACAGAACCTTACGTAGAACACATTAATTCCGGAGTAGTTGAGCGTTCGACGTCATCTCAGTATCCGGGGAGCCCGACCACCTGGTTCCCAAGCTCTATGGGGAGGTTGAAACAATCTCTCAGCCCTTTCCCCTCGATGCGTACAATGACCTGACTTAAACTTTCTTAGCACTCCTCTTTCAAGGGGCAAGATATGTAGTGTCCGCTGAGGATACAACGTTGAGATTATGCTAGTCATTCAAACGGCCGGGACTACGGGAGCGGGACTTACCGATCCCCGGGGTCGGCGAACTCTGTAGCTCCGAACTAGTCAATATGCTGATCCCAGTGGGGGAAGTAATCACTAACGTTAGAGGGCCGGGCCTTGGTGAGACATGCCTAACAACGACAGGGTTACTTTTGGACAGGCCTCCACGAGTTTTGGCTGTGATGGGTGGCCTTTCCATCTATTCTGGTACCCACTAGACAGGGTATAGTTAGCACGCAGGGACAAGGAACAGTAGCCAAGGAACTCTGCTCAGTGCCATTCGGTTAACCATGGTCCAATTCGGCAGTTAATGTTGCATTACCGACAGATTGGATATTCATCGCTGTGCGAGGCGTTGATGATGTTCACGAATCAGGAATACGCACGATGCTCATCCAGTCCGTGGCTGGTATCAAGTTCCTCGCTCGAGTTTTGGTTGGACACATAAATGACTTGGATGAGTGTTGAAAAACAGACAGAATGATTATTTCAACACTGAAGATACTATATCTAGTCTAGATAACGTTCGATTACAAGAGCTCGTGTGTGTGCCTCTACATCGAGAGCAGTGCCACACGTATGAGGGGGTAGCGTCTATGCCACGATGTGGACATTCGTAGTGCTCGCGTTGGTAGGAGGAGCCGACTCTTTCCCAATGAGTGAACGCTCGTCCAATTCATAATAGTCCTTGGTGTCAGATTTGGCGCGGGCACCACGGCTACTTCCCCAGCTGCCACTGTTCTTGTCATGTCCCGAGTCCTTGTTTCTGCTGGCGAAGCTCAGCTTGGAACCAATGGTGGCCATGGCGTTGGGCCAAATGTGCTTGAAGAGGTGACGAATGGCGGGGAGGCTTGCGCAGACCATGCCCAACTCGGTTTCCCAGATAGACCAGATCGTGACCTCAGGTAGCTCCCCTGCTGATGGTTAGCGGTTGTGGCTTGTTTGGTAATGGTATCTTACAAGTCGGGTTGGATGTTTTGCCAAGGTTGACGAGGAAGGGCAGACGAATGATACTGAATACAGTAACACTGGTTGAACTGTTAGCGTACGCTTGAGACCCTCGTGTTTTGCAATACTCACACAATACCAAGACTGAACATGACAAACAGCTGGATCTTTTGACGGCCCTTGACCTGCAGCTTGTACAGGTGCGGCAACGGCAAGATAAGAATGACAATGTCACACACCATGTTGACTCCGCCAAAAGCGTAGGTCTGGGAGTTGAGATCGTTGCATCGACCTACATGCTCGCCATCCCAGCTTGTCCAGTTGTACGAGGCCGGTAAACACTGAACCGCCGTCGTGATCAAAGTCGCAGCACCGCTCAGCCCGACGAAGATGCCAATGTACAATGTCAGCTTCTTGAATTCCGGCGCCGTAAAGATACCCCGGAGAAAGAAGAGCATTGAAACCTTGGTGCTGTAAAGATGTAGACTATACATCATCTGGTCAACCCAGAAGAGCTTGAGGAGTTCGTAGAGACGGTCCCATGGCTGGATGTCCCAGATGTTTAAGCCGAACCCAAGATCAGCGACTGTCGATGGTTAGTCAGCCTGGCCCGAACACAGTAGCGATGGTTGTATAATAGACTCACGTCTGCATTGAAGCCACACATATGGTACCGTAGCAAACTATAAGAAAATGTCAGTGGCATGGCATGTTTGATATCATGACGAGACGTACAGCTGCTATCAAAATGGTATAATCATCAGGTCCAAGCTTTCCTTGGATCGTGATTTTCGAGTAGATCCTCAAAATTATACATATCTCGGCGATGGCACAGGCCACAATCGAGTTGACCCGGAACTTCATCTGCTGGCTTTGAACAGGCACTCCACAGGCAGCATTCTGAACTCTCATCAATACTGAAGGAGATTATTAGTGTCTGCTAACTGAATCTCGACAAACACCGACTTACCCAGTGACTCTTTGACTGTACATTTCTCCATCACGCAGGCCTGCGTCAGGCCTGCAAACGTCTGATCAGTGCACAGGCATGTGGTATTGGTCAAGTCACAGGGAGACTGAGGTATCGCCTGCTGTATGCATTGCAGCTATCCTGATTATTAGCATGCAACGGGCTGTAGCGAGCGCAGTCTTACTTACATCGCATTCAGGTACCTGAGCGGCCAGCTCAGCGAAGCCAGCTGCTTGCGCCAGAGTGGCCAAGGCCCCGGTCAAGAAGAAGAATGAGATGAGACGCATGACGGTCGAAGACAGACTGGCGGGTCGAAGTTGCAGTACTGTGGCCGGCAAACTCGGATGCCAGGAAGTAGAATGGGAGCAAGAGTCTGTTAGACATCGATTCTTATATATATTCTTCCATGTCATATTCTATATGCCCAACCGTTTGACGCCCCTGAGCATTCTCAACTACCGACAGTGCTACATACCGGATTTCTGGTTGACAGCCCCGAGGTTGATGTGGATCGAACTGGATATCCCTCGAGCTGTTTCCACATACGCCGCGTCGCATTCCGGCCAAGAACTATATTCCAGATCAGCAAAGGCAAATATTGTTGGATTACGCAGCTCATATCGTAGGATACTCATGCACTCAGAGATGAGAGATATCAAACGCTGCAGGCCTATGAAACGGCGAGTCTTGGAAAACCCAGTATTCCAGTACCATGGAAAAGGTAGTATCAGACAAGCAACAAGCGAAGATCAACATATCTTGAGAAACATGCACCCCAGCTCTTGACCGCGGCAGTCGAGACCACGATGAATGATTAGATTACAGACGCAGGATACACGAACACGGAACTCTGTACCCCCTGTCTCTGTCCCTGTCCCTGCCCCTGTCTGCTTCTGAGGCTACTACGTCAAATACCTAACGGTTGCGGATACCACATTAGAGGACGTTTACTATTGACTAGGTACATCAAACATACTATTTGCCGAGGGCTACATAGTAAGCTCACCAACCTGGAGGCTAAAACGATGGGGATAGGAAAATAGGGTAGCAGACGGTTCAAAGGTTCAAAAAGTCAAGACACAGCAAGCATGCCTCACTTCGATATTTTTAAAATGGCGAGACAAATATTTAGAAACTACAAACTCGCAAGCAGCATATTTCAAATAGAAAATCCAATAAAAACAAACTCTTTTCAAACCCTTTGCCTTATGATATGAACGATCAAGCGGTAAAACGCGGAACTAGACAACTAACTAGAGTATTAATCGGATGGGTGGATTTTGCCCTTTTGGTATCTCATTGTTTTCTTGGCCCGCCCTGAATAGGCCAGTCCCATGCTCTTTTGACGCCCGTAGCCCAATATTAACGGGCAGTATGTGCAGTATCTGTTGACCCGGGGAATGGCAGAGTCGCATCGTGGACGGGATACTCCGTATGTCCCGAAGATGTGAGCTGTGTGAGCAGCCCTTCTTGCTACGGCGCGATCCTTGAGCGCAACCCAGTATATAGACTAGACTAGACTAGACTAGCTACATAGTTAGTGCTGTCTCCGCCATGGTGAAAGGCAGTCCATTGGACACAAGGATACCTAGGCTGAGCCTCAATAGGGGCTGGTGTTTCTGTCAGCCCGCCTGTACCCACACTCCAAAGATTGACGACGATCTTTTGCGGTCTGTTGAATTATAATTTGTGACATTCGACTCGAGCCCACGCAACGCATCCGGATGCTCGGGTTGAGCGGATGGGCTCGCGTATAGAATCCACATCAGCGAGTGGGTATGACTCGCCTCGAGTCAGCGTCATGTTATCCAAGACCCAGCTCTCGATTTAGGCTTTGAGAAGCCAATCCTAATGCAGAGAACAGTGGCTAGGCGAACACCTTGGGCTCTCCAAGACCCTTGTCTGTGAGGTCGACCACACTCAAGAGTCTGTATTTCAACTCATCTTACTCGATTGGACGACTCGTCAGGAGAAAGACTGGGGGTGGAGCCCTGTCTAGTAGTGATGGCCTATGTTGAGAAATGCGACCCCCTAACGTAACTGTCCGGCTAGACGGCCTTCTTCAATACTGCGAAGCTCATTTCTTCTCGTCCAAGGGCTGCTATATAAGCATATGAACAGCCCTCTAGGAAGTGACAAATGAGCCTCTTCTCATTCGCATTCACTCTTTAATCTTGACTTCGTACACTCTCTTGACGACCATACACTCATTTTGTTCTAATCGTCTCCTCTGAAGTTGTCCCTATTCTTAATATGAAGCCATTCACGTATGCGACCTGGGCTGTGGCTCTGCTTTCTAACCAAGCAGCTGCTCTTCCCGCTCTTGAACCTGACACCCCTATTCCTCTGAACGCGTTCATGTTCGATAGGCGGGATGGCCAAGACCCTCATGCTGGTATCGATCCAGAGATCATTCGCAAGTTCGCCTCGCAAGCGCCTCCCAAGCTTGGGAAGAGGGTTGTCGACTTTGACCCAAAGGAGCAACTGATTGATGGTGAGTGGCAATATGCCGGGGCAGTTTGTCTAGCCTATTAACAGTTTCTAGTGCACGGCGATCACGAATTCAAGGCTCCTGATTGGGAAGCTGGTGATGTTCGCGGACTTTGTCCTGGGCTGAACAGTCTTGCGAACCACGGCTATCTCCCCCATAATGGTGTAGCGACTGTAAGATGCTTGCCATGGCCTCCACGACGCCATCGAATTAAACAGCTAACATGGACCCAGTTTACTCAATATGTCACTGCTGTTGCCAAAGTCTGGGGCATGGCGCCTGATATGTCATCCGTCCTCGCCGCTCTTGGCGTTGTTCTAGGTGGTAATCTCTTCTCCGTCTCACAGGGTGGTTGGTCAAAGCACATGAACAACAACCTTCTCGGCCTCTTGGGTACTCCCCGTGGTCTTAGCGGCTGCCATCCCTTGTTCGAAGTCGACGGCAGTATTACTCGTGGAGACCTCTACGATCCAACGGGCGACAACAACAACATGAACATGTCGTACTTCATGGACTTGTACAACCTCCAGAGAGATGCCGAGGAACCCAACTACAGCATCGAAGTTTTTTATGAGCACAACAAGAACCGCTGGCACCAGACCATTGCCACCAATCCTTTTGCCTGGTTTGGTCCCGCAAGCGGCTGGCTTGTCCGTGCGAGCCCATTCTCATTCACTTCTCGTCTTGTCGCGAACCGTTCCGCCGAGCATCCTGATGATGGCATCATCAGCAAGGAGACCCTCAAGAGCTTCTTCTCTGTTTACGGACCCGAGGACAACATGACATATGTGGTTGGGCATGAGCGGATCCCTGAAAACTTCTATCGCCGCCGTTACACCGACTATGGCGTCGCTGCCAACGCCCTTGACATTGTTACCTACAGCCACCCTGAGGTCCTGAGGTATGTATCGTGAGCCCTGCCTCACAGACCTTTCTGCTAACATCGTCCTAGCATCGGCGGCAACACCAACGGCGTCAACACCTTTGTGGGCATCAAACTGGATGACCTGGCGGGTGGTGTTATCAACGCAAAGAACCTTCTCCAGGGCAACAACCTGATCTGCTTCGCCCTGAATGCCATCAAGACCGGAGCCCCCAACTCTTTGTCCTCGCTCTTCGCCACCTTGTCTACCGTCACCGACATCTTGTTCGCCGCTCTTGAGCCTGTTATGGGCGCCATGGACTGCGCCGTCTACGACGATCTCTCTGTGAACGGCACTAACTGGCTTGAATACAACAAGGAGATGTACCCAGGCTTCAAGAAGGCCGGTGGTGGCTGGTAAGGCCATGCGTGTTCTAGCTGTAGATAGACTGTGTTTGGATATGGACTTTGACGGTGGAACCTGTATAATTAACTGCTTTATCAAGCGCTCGCCATAATCGAGAACCTCCGGCCGCTTGTTTTAATTTCTTTCTGCAACATGACGCAAATCCCTTCAACTCAAGGTTCCTGCTGGGCGCGTGATCGCAGAACCATGTTTAGAGCTTGTAACTGCGTCGATGCTGCGCGAACTATAAGGGAAAGCAGGCACCCGCCCTTGGCACTTTGATATATCTTTGGTGTGCTGCATAGTTCCAAGGTCAGCATAAGCAAGGATACGACAGAAGTAAAAGAGCTGTCTGTAATTCACAATCTGCTAATGCCGTAGTCCAGAGCAAATCATTCGTATTTCAGCAGATACTACCTGAGATACGCGAGCACATTCCCGCACTTAAACTGGACTTCCTGAGCACTTGCGGTGCACGTCAGTGAGGGAAAAGAGGGAGGAGGGGAGACAGAACTCAGGGTAGATGGAAGAATAGGCAGTATGAGCAGAGAATCTGCGGTGAATCGATTGAAATGAATAGAGATGGCCAAACCCGCCTTTGACCCTCTCCAGTTCGGCTCCGATGTTCCCGGATACTGCATGCCATACTGCATGCCAAGGAGAATGGAACCCCATGATAGGTTCATTACGAAGATAGTTGATATCATCTCCGCTACTCAGAAGCTCTAGGGTGAGAGCATATCCAAAGATCTCAGAATAGACAATACCAGTGGTATGGGAGTTTAAAGAGTCAAGTTGATGATTAACGCTATAGGTCGAGCTAATGATGTTGAATGATACTGTTAAGTCATCTCGTATTATATAATGTCCCGTATGGGATAGCATAGAATATCAGAAAACTCATGTAATATAGAAGTAGTCCAGAACTTCGTAACTGAGTGAATTGGAGGGTGTTGACAGGTTTATGCGAGATGATATGTCAAAAGCTCTATCATTTCACCTAATACTGCATTATAAATAGCTGAAAATAAAATGAATAAATCTTTTGGGGACTTTATCTGGAAAAAAGCAAACCTAAAGCAATAAGTTAGAAGGTAATATTAAGGCAAAAAGTATTCACAATTGATAAGATAACGGACAGTATCGATAAGATAAAGAAGGAACCTTTAAGGCTTATTAAAAGATCTAACCCCCCATGAACTGAACACGAGATTCGCGAGTTTGAGGATGCGTCCCCGGCTTCCATTTTATAAAGTATCTGGTCGGGGACATGTTTTGACTGAGCTATCAAGAAATACTCCTTTGAACCACCTATGATGATCAAGAAACACGAGATTGCCACCAAAAGATATATCTTTTGACTTGGATCGCCTAACGGTAGGTGTGGTGTGCCCATATCATCATGCATATATATTTGCCGATATGACTGCCGTTGTAGTATGGTCCAACTGGATGTAGCCGACCCATGCATGAATTTTAGACATCTCTCATATTGCCAGAGAAGTGAGAAGCCGTTGGAATATATGACTATTGTCCTCAATATAGAAATTTTCCTTTCATATTTCAGTATAAGCTGCTAGATATATCTTGATATATATATCGTCGTTTGATGTGTCGTAAGTTTACAAATGGTGATAAGATTACGGTAAGGAAAGAGTTTGCGATCAAGGATGCTGGCCCCTCACACTAAAAAGGCCACAACCATGTGGAGATAAGTGGAATAGTGGTCTCAAGATCGCAAACTATTTCCCTTGCTGATAAGCACGGAAAGAAAAGGTAGCATAGAGTATGCAGGACCGCTTTCCCCAGACTGGTCTATAAATATAGGACCTTCGGCCAAAACACCACTAGGGAAGGATATAACTTACAACCCATTTGAATTGAACTACAGACTTTATCGTACTATTATCATCATGGATCAAACTGTCAAGGTTGGGGCTGTTCAAGCAGAGCCTGTATGGCTTGACCTAGACGGCAGTGTCGACAAGACCATCGACCTGATTGAGAAAGCTGCTGCTGACGGAGTTCAAGTTCTCGGATTCCCTGAAGTCTGGATTCCGGGATATCCCTGGTACGACCACCACTCGTCAGTCGGACAAGGATACTGATATACTGTCTAGGCAGATGTGGACATCTCCCGTCATCAACAATGGAGGATGGGTTCATCAATACATGGCCAATTCTATGCGCCGGGATTCTCCCCAAATGAAACGCATTCAACAAGCAGTCAAGAAAGCTGGCATGTTGGTTGTTCTTGGGTATAGTGAGCGGGACGGGGCTAGTCTTTACATGGGGCAGTCGTTCATTGACACAGATGGCGAGATCATCCATCACCGACGAAAGATCAAGCCGACCCACGTGGAGCGCACTATATGGGGAGATGGCCAAGCTGAGTCGCTCAAAGTGGTGGTCGATAGCAAATTCGGCAAGGTTGGAGCACTGAACTGCTGGGAACATCTCCAGCCCTTACTCCGATACAACGAATACGCACAGGGTGTACAGATTCACATTGCAAGCTGGCCAGCCGAGTTCGAGATGCCAGATCCAGCCAAGATCGCATGGCTCTACCATGAAACCGGCGAGGCCAGTTATAGGGCCAGTCAGTTCATGGCTATTGAGGGGGCCACATTTGTCGCCGTAGCCTCTCAAATTCTCACTGAAAAGAATCTGGAGAAGAACCAGCTTACCGGTAACCCTGTTACTAAGACTGTAAGAATAAATATTCTCTCTCGATTCATAGACTTGCTAACCCCTTTGAAGCCCGGCGGTGGTTTCTCCATGATTTTTGGGCCAGATGGTCGGCCACTTGCGGAGCCCATCGGCGATGGGGAAGAGGGGATTATCACAGCTGTTGTTAATCTGAGGGATATTGACAAGCCCAAGGCTTTTATTGACGTTGTTGGACATTATGCCCGGCCTGATCTGCTGACCCTGAAGGTCAACGATAAGGTTTCCAAGCATGTTGTCACGGAGTAAGCGGACCAGAGTTATTCAACCGCCTGTACCTCTTGTCAGTGTCTACCGGATCACTCGAGTATTGCTAGAAGGTCTAAGAAGAAGAAGAAGGAAGTTGAGATCTAGCATATAATTCACTGAAACCTGAGTCTGCACGGTCGAAGAAGGGCTTCACCACTCGTAGTTAGAACTTCCAAGGCTGATTCTGAGCCTCATATTATCGTTACACCGAATTAGACGTTAAGGAGAAATTCGATGTGGCATATAACTCGGATATTTCTGGCGGTATTATTACGTCATCACTGGTTGAAATTACTGTTGAAATAACTGTCACTATTGCTGTATAGTTACGTGCTTTACTAATGCATTGCTGAACATATCATATTGAAGTTTGATAAAGATCTGCTGACTTTAGGCAGTAAAGCTTCTGTCTAGAACTCTAT
>JADDON010000712.1:0-13180 GCA_017140175.1 Fusarium staphyleae | reverse complement strand
ATAATATACCTCTTGCACCTTTATTATATACCCCTACCTATATAACACCGGATATGTTGAGGAGTGGAGGTTCACCTGGCTCAAAGCAAGGGTTTAGTCCATACAACTCTAGGGACCGCAAGTTTATGAAGTATGGTAGCAAACGCCATGTCTCCCAGTTGGAGTCCATAACCGTACATAAGCCTTCTACCCGGGCTGCGAGGTGCTTAAAGCGTTTCATATCCCGGGCGTAGCAGGATTTAAGCATATCAAAGAACTTGTTGCATTTGAATATACCAGAGTGTGTGTCAGAGCCATGGTAGAATCTACCACAGTGTGATATCAAAGGAGGCGGCTGTCTGACCTCCAGATGCTTGTGGAAGCTAGGGTGGTGAAACTCGATGGTAGTCCACAGGCGAGGCACTACGAGTCGATTGATGGTTTTGCAGGCACGAGCCAATTGGGCGAGGTCGTGAGCGGAAAGACTAGCAATGATATTGATGATCAATTCGTCGGGAAACGAGGTGAGGGCCATGCTAACATGAGATGGAGCAACTGCGCGATTTTGTTGTTTTGGTACAAGTTGAGAGACCGAGAGAATACGTGTTTATTGGCTGATGTGTACTAACTTAGTTGACTAACTTACTTGCATGCTAATTGGTCATAATTGGGCTTGATCTGTGCGTGGAGAGATCTTGGACTGTGGTTGTTGTGTGCATCATGTATTCATGCTATATGCGTGACAAACAAGTGGAGCTATATGTATGATCTACTCTCACTTTCCTCCAACTCCTAGTAAAGTCCAACGACAATGAGGAGTATGTTTCGTCTAACGTTAGAAACTCGGATTGCAGAGACACTAAGAAGACTCATCAAGTTATAACACAACACATCTGTACTCAAGATATCAACTCAGAGTAGAGCTCAGTAGTCCTCATGCAAAAAAGCCTCTTCAACTTTCTTCAGCACATATGGTGATCATGGCCCTCCGTCTGGCAATAAACATAACTCATCAAAACACAAGTCACGTCATCAGGAGCACCATTGCACTCTCTAATTTTGTTACAGCGAGGGTAATGAGGGACGAAGTAATGAAGTGCATTGTGGGTATCTGTGTTGCTTGTAGAAGGAAGGGAGATGGTAGTTGACTCTTGTGATGGTTGGGGTTTTTCGTTGTTGTATGAGTGGTATCAGCTGGAACTGTGGTGTTTGTATTGGTTCACGTTTTGTTCTCGAAGACAATTCCTCTTCTCTTATACATGCCAAAGTTATAGATTATTTAACATTATCTTCTTAGCTCTACGTAGATATCAAATGTCACTGTCAATCTTTCCCTTCCGCTTAACTAGAGCCATGCTCCTTCTACCCAAGCTGGCAAAACAAGGACGCTTTCGCCTGCTCGTGACGCTTTGACGTCAGTTTCGTTCGTTTGACCTAACAAGAAGGGCGAATCTTTCCCCAGGTAAAGATAGAACATCTAACTAGGTAGGCAGCGAAAACAAGGTTATTGACCCATGTGTCTCCACCTGGAGATCACAGAAGGAGGAACTAAAACATGGAAACTGAGAGCCACTCACGCTGCCATTTATGGTAAAAGATTGGCTACATTCGTCATTAGGTGACCCTCAAGTAAGCAAACAAGGAGCAAGTTGTAGCAGACATAATCATATCAGTAACTATTAATGCTACTTGTTGGCTGGGTTGTTACAGGGGAGCACTACGGATACACATGGGGAGACTGAGACCGTGAGACGATGATTAGCTCGGCTAACTCTAATAAATACATCCCTGTCATCTTCAGCTTACCCACTACGTAGTTAATGTAACGTACCCCGGAGCTATCAACGGCGAATAGAATGTCTAAAGTCGATCCCGCTCCAGGGTCAGCCTCGCTAGGCTACTGTGCGTGGCCTGATCTGTCCAGAATTCCCAGAATCCCAGTGTTGTTGGTTCAGGGTTTGAAGCCTAACCTCCATCCATGATCCAGCATGATGCTATATCAGGCCGCAAAGATATCGTACAGCGTAGTCTAAAACGTCAAACATGCTACAACAAGCGCCACGAACAGGCTCGCCATATACACGGAGTCACCTCTCATTCCAGTGACACCATAGCCCGAGCTTGGACTTGGCGATTTTATCTCCCTCGCTTTAATGCAAGCCATCGTCCCCGGAAGCCCCTTTTCCGTCGGTTTGTCCGAAGGCTCACTAATGTTGTCTTTTGAAGCCTCGGCAAGCCCACCGAGAACCACCCAGACACGGCTGACGGCATCTTCGTAGAGGGTATGGTCGCCCTCTTCGTGGTTCTCTTCACCGTATCGGACCCAGAGGGAGGTTTCGTTGATCAAGGAGAGCCGGCCCCCTGTTGACAATGTCAGTGGCTAGGGTGCGCGGTAGGATGCTCTACAGACACTTACATGCGGCGACGCCCACAACTGCAGTTTCGTGGCCCAGATCGAGGTCATCGGCGCAGTCTCTTGGTAAACGGTAGTTATTGCTGCACAGAGTCCCCCCATCCGTAACTTCCTTGAGGTATCCGTAGCATGATTCAGGTAGCATATCTTCGCAGGTTTGATCGAGCTCGTCTTGGGAATCGATTGTGAGGACGGGACTGCTGATGACGGACTGGCAGAAGTGCCATGATGGATCCGCTCTCTCAGAAATATTGCGGCCGTTGAGAGACGACGAAGGTGCCCACATGATCTGCGTACCCGTAAAGAAGTTGCCTTTGCCGGAGCGAGGACCGTCTCCCACGGGTATGTCGGCGATAACGTTGATCGAGACGGTCCAGTCGCTGGATCCTGAGCCTGGGTACTCCCCGGAAACGTTGTATCCCGGTACCTGGAACGACGTCCTTGCGTTTGGGTTGGCTAAGCCATACTCCCAGTCCGAGTCTTTGGCGTCCCCCGCTTCGTTACCGATAGAAAGTGCATTGACAGTTGCGCTAAAGGCTGCAACGTACAAGAGGCTAGAAGCACGTCTCATGTTGACAACTGAGTACCTGGGGGCTGGTGCGACTCGAAGTAGTTGATCTGTTCCTTGAGGTTGAGTGAGTGGGCGTCGTGTTGTAACTTGTGTGAGACCAACCGACTTGTTGGGTCGAGATGCAGCGTCTGTCTTATAGGAAGTAATAGCTTTTCAAACATTCTGCCTTGCCTACAAGGGTATATCATCTGATCATCATAAAAAGGGCATTGATTGGCAGTTTGTATAGTCTAGCTGACCACATGGAGGACTTTGTGCTGACTGCGACAAAGGCGGTGCTCCTACATAAGCTTAAAGCGATGACGTAGCATTCTCTCGAGGAACATGAGATCAGCCCCATCCATACCTAACTACTTATTAGGCACGCGAGATTGATATTTTTGAGCTCAATCACTGGTCGAGACTCTTACGCTTACATGGAATGACTTCGTGATGCCCATTCTTAGTTAGTGAGATTGACCCCACGACATGCCAAGTCTCGTAACAGATTCAAGCCAAGAACGACGTCATGGGCAGCTTGGAGCTCTTTTTATGCAGGTTGTTCATCTTCAGCTCTTTTCATCTTTAGGGCTGTGCTTGTTTTGGGGACTTTCTGGTCTAGAAATGGGTTGCTCTTCTTGTTATGAGCACTAACTACCGTGAACACTTTAATCTACAGAGAACATTACGCAATTTACGATCCTGGGAATCTAGCTCAATTCTCGGTATTTGTCAAACTGGATCCCATAGTGTTGTCTTTTTCATATGAAAATGATAAGACATAGTCGCGAGCTCTATACAATGAGCATCTGACAACTCATCTCAGTTGTCTGCTCCGGCACTCACTGTAGTCAATCCAGCCGAGTATTCGAGTGAATGATTACCACGACTGAGTGTTCTATGCTTGCAGATGAGATACACGCCCTCCTTTTCTCGACTCTCCGTAGACATGTTATCAATTTGCTGTCAATTTACCTCGTTTTATGGTAGATCACCTCTATACTTGTAATCTCTAACTGGTGTTCATACAATATCATAGCGTAAACAACTTTATAGAAGTCAACGGGAAAGAGGTTAGCTAGATCGTTGGTTTTTTTTTTATAAAATCCTTGAAAACACAGCTGGACTAGTTAATACCTTCAACTCTTCCCATCGAGCCTATATCGCATTGAGTACCCGATCGCATAATAGCAAATTTCAAATCAACTTCAAAGCAGTGCGAGCCTCTTATTCAGCTACTTTATCGAGTTGTCTCCTGGACAAGTGTTGATCAGTTACTTATAGGCTATGAAGTATCTGCTCAATATTGCTAAGCCTGGCATCGATTTACTCACGGTAATCTATAAACTATCAGGTAACCAGACTTGCTACCTCATTTAACTAGTAGATCGTAAACTTAGAAAAAAGACTTGTGAAGGATCCCGTACCAAAAGACTGGGAATACAATGCTTACCTGAGTGTGTACAGATTTGAGGGAAGTGGTTCTGTACGAGAATAGATAAATTAAAAAGTAAAATACGTTACCAATTGATCGACAAAATAAGGGAAGCTAGGGGAGACACTATTTTCTTCTATTACCGTCTAGCCTACTACGTCTGGACAGGTCTGCGGGTAGAGTCCTGATCGATTCGTTCGAGGCTACTTTGATTTGAGGATGAACGTTGCCATCTGCTATTCATTATCAAACCTTGGCTCATCCGTGCAATGAGAAGTGCAGCAGAGTGTAACTATAGGCCAGATTTCTATCACCTCAAGTATATGTTTAGTCAGCTTGAATTTCTCTAATCTCTATCAGCAAGATCTGCGAATACCTACCAGGTTCACATCCAGGCGCTTAGTATCTCCGATATTGCGCCTTACTTATAGGTTGTATTTAGGTTGTATAGGTTTATCACTCGGTGGCATGTGAGTTGATAATAGACTTAGATCATTCTTACACAGAACTTTGCTGCAGCATGCACTCGCATAGGGAGTTAGGTAGGTCAACTTGCCAAGATATCAGAAAATGCCCTGGCAACTGAACTAGGCATGTCTTCTAGAGCAGCATCGAATGTGCTGCCGCCATACTCCGCATTTCTAAAGAGAACCGGATTCTAAAAGTAAGGCCGCCATGTTCATGCCGACGGAAAATAGTCCGAATGGTGCCTATAGCTTATTCCAAGCAGGGCAGCACTAAGAGGGCTTTACCCCTACGGATATACGTCACTGCATGACACTGTCTTGGCTTTATTTCCAACGTTACATACAAGCTCTGGCACTTACTCGTCTGGTATCATGGGATAATATGAACCAGGTTAAACATTCACGAATCAGAGTGATTGTTTGGCGAGCAGACCAACCATAATACCAGCACTTGGAGACTAACGTCTGAGTAAGCCGGGTCAACCGGCACATCCCGTGCTGCCAAGCTACTCAGATCAGATCGAATAGATTTGCGGATTTATGCGGACTTACACGAAGGACACATCGGTCGATCGATACTCATTCGTGCTACCAATTAAGGAAGTTCGTGAAGAACTGTGCTGGCCTACTGACCTAGAGCGTATTATGATGCCTCGAATCGACCACGATCACATTCCTCCGGACTCCGTCTCATGCTTCTGTTTACCTAAGAGCACATATTATGCTGGGGCGTTATTGAACCTCCACCTCGAACAGGCTGTACTGGGACTTTTTGAAATGATCGTCGACGGTCATGACATTGCCAAGCCCAAGTTATTGTACCGTATATCCTGAAATCCCGATGTCTGTCGTCATGGCCCTCCTAGGATGATATGCCTTCCAACTCAAGAGTAGACCGAGTAGCAAGGGGCATGGCGAGTATAAGAACCATCCATTGCTTGTCCAAAACGATGGAATTAGCACTCATATTCGCATCTTACAGGTTCATCCTACTACAGTCTACTCATCCATCGTCCAACTAGCCCAGCCGGAAACATCATCTAGCAATCATGAAGAACTCCATCCTCCTTTCACTTGCCTTTGTGGGCTCAGCTCTGGGAGCGCCTCGACCTCAGGAAGACTCCTTGGGTTCACACTTCAGCCGCCAAGTGAGCGTCGGCTGGTCCATTTTCATGGGCAGCTGGCACGGCCAGGGAGTGGTATGTCATCTGCATCTATTCACATATTCTTATAAACCGCTGGTCTACTTGTGTTCTAGTTAGCTGTTGGCCCTAGAACCCAACCTTGCAGCTTTTTCGGAACATCGGCGACTAACTTCGTCTGCTGTAGTGCTCAGCTGTCCCAGCAACATGCGATTTCAAGAACACCTGGGTTCTCGGAAATAATGTGGACAATATCTGCACCGATTCGGGCACAGGCTCCGCCTTCCCATACCCGACCGATGAAATAGTTTACTGCGATATCGAGTTCGGAGATGAAAACTTCTGTGATGGACATATCTTCAAGATTGTCAAGGGGCAAGACGGTGACTGGTAAGCAAGATTTCCCATCCGGAACCCTCAGAAAAAGCGCGGGAAAAACACGAGATGCTGATTCATGTCCTTGCAGCTCTCCCGGTGGAGCAAACACTGACTTGCGGTACGGCGTTCTTGTCGACGTGACCAACAACAACGAAGAGGTTGGACTCTGTCACAAGGACGATACAGTCAGAGGAACATCATGCAGCAATGGCCCGGGATCGCGAGTCTACAACAGTCTCTTGAAGTGCACTGTTGATTTCAAATCTGGCCGCTGCAACGCCATTTGAGTTATCGAAGGGTAACTCGGACGAGAAGAGCCCAAACTATGAACTTAAAGATAGCTACACAATGTCTACATTGTAACTCCACTCCTTATTAGCTCCATACACAAAACAGGCATGTCACTCGTTTGCTACCCAGTCCACTCCTATCTCAGACCATAATTGTGCTGCTCCTAACTGGTGGTCCTGTAATTCTTGCTCTCTCTTGTTTCTATGACAGATCAGGAGACATCATTCTTATGTCCAAATAGAGTCAGAGCTAAGGTTTTTTTCTTTGCGCCATACCAGGCCTCTTATGCTCCTAGCTTACTGGTCCTACTCTTGATCATGGACATGAGCAGGTCGTAAGCAGCATCATCCTTGGCGAGAGTCTCCTCTTCTGGTGCCCAGCCAGGTTCGTCCGGATAGAAAAAGGTGTGTCCCTCGTAGTATGGCGGACCCTCCGAGTCGATGTTGTATCTGATGTACTGCATTTGGGCCTGGCGATGCTCCATTATTCCCTTGTCGAACTCACACCTGTCTTCCATCTCAGCTTGGCCACGTTTCCCGCCCAACTCCACGTCCACTGGTGCAGGACACGCAAAGTTTCTATGAGACTTGTGGGAAAGACGGTAATCCACCACTTTGGCCTTCAAATGCGCATACGCCTCGCTTTCTAGAGCTGCTTCAAAATCGTCTTCCCTAGGGCCGTCCCATTGTCCGCTTCCCATCCGGAATACTCTGAGGGCCTTCATGGTTGTTGCCCACTGCGAGAGCACATGATACCACCGCATGACGAAATCTAACCTGATGTTCTCTCCTTCAGGGGCCATGACAGTGCTAATCTCAGGATAATCAGGACTAAAGCTGTCTAGTGGGCCTGTTAGATTGGCTTCGAACAGAATAGGACAGTCGTCTAGGTAGAGTTCCTCCAGGCCTCCACTGCCATTCTGCTTCCCGATTGAGGCGAACCACTCGATCTGCCATTCATCGCTGAAGACAAAAGTTCCCAGCGCGAGAACTTTGAGATGGGGGAATGGCGCGTCATGGCTGATTTGACGAAAGTCCAGTCTGGGGATATAGCCCCAATAGTCCCGATAGTAAAGCGACAGGGTTCGAAGATTCTCACTGATACTTGGAGATAGCCAGGTGCTTGGAAGGCTTTCAAACATGTCGTACTTTTCCTCGTAATCGACCTCAGGGCTGCCTGCATTATCCTCGGTGGTGATAAACAGCTTGAGATCAACGAGACTTGGCAGTTGGCAAAGTTTCTGCCAAGCCTTGGAGGCACTTAAGTCAGGGTCGTCGTAGTCGGCCAGATTTGCAATGGTAAGCTCTTTAAGGTGTATGACCCGGCCTGCGGGGATGTCTAGATGATCCATATTGGGAAGTTCAAGATCACTGTGTGTTGCATAGAGATCTGACTCTAGTATGCAATCAATCTCCTGCTGTCGATCCGCGGTCCATAGGCCGGTGATGCAATGGAAGATGGTGTCGAGCACTTTGTATCGGAACTCCCAGGACTCCTCAATAGCCAAAGCCTTGAAGTCCCGGTCGCTATCGCCGCAGTATTCGTTAAACCGAATATGAAGCGATTCTAACCTGCCGAAGCACTGCACCAGAGGGAGGGAATCAATGAGTTCTGCGGGGAATTCGTAGTCATGGTTGGCGTTGTATTGGAAATCTGGCCCAATCCAAGTGTCAATTGTGAGCTCCTTGACGAAGTCTCGAAGATTGCAAGACTTTGCGATCTCAATGAATCGCTTAGCAGAATCGCCATAGCCCACGACGTACAAGTCTCTAAAGGCCCATGGTGTTGCATATTGGCTCATCACAGACGATGTGAGCCTGAGGCGGTGTAGGCTTGGCTTGGGCAAGTAGGAACATATTTGGGCCCAAATCTCTGGTGGAAGTATTGGACGACTTGACAGATCATCACCCATGATAAGGGAGAAAGTTGCGGTAGTATCCGTGAACGCAGATGGAAGTGGTTAAGAATGAAAGATTGTCTTCTGGGCGCTTTTTACAGATGGCAGGCAAATGATCCACTCACTCTGCTAATAGACACTCTAACGTTAGTTAGTCTAGTTAGTGCTTACGGCCAAGATAAACCAAAATTCCTATTTATTCATTTCTATCTAAATCGTTCCTCTCCGTCGTTGCACTCCTACTGGTGCAACTCACCCAAGTACTCGCCGAATGGGATTTCAAATCTGATGCAACAGTTAGACGAGAAGAATAGAAAAAGAAACACATACCAGTCTCAATCTGAAAGACTGCGGCCGGCTCGTCCCGTTTTGCATGGCTCTATATCGCTTTGGCGTGGCTTGCATCCTCTGGTAGGCCATCCGGATATGCCGTGTGTGAATAGGCTCTCTGCCCTCAGTTTCTGGAACAAAAAGACCCATCAGGTGACGTCGCTCCATGATCCGACGTCCCTCTCTTGTATGCTTTGCTCTGGTTTCCTCGTCTTGGATCTTGAGTGCCTCCTCTGTGAGTCGTTGAACCATCTCAGACGTCAAAAATCCCATAATGTCGAGAACGTCGTCGCCAGGTCGATGATCAGCTATGACTCCAAGGCCAGACCACTCTCTGAACCGCTTCACTTTGCGCCATGTGAAAGAGGCATGCCGGTATTCGCACCAGGTTGCATACTCGGCAACAGACATGCCTCGTGTCCGTTCGTCGTTCCTCGCGAGTTGTTCGAGAACGGCGTTGCTAGTCGGGCTTGGCGGTGCATCTTCAAGCTCGGGAGGCTGGATAGAGAAGAAGGAGGAAACATCCCAGGGCAGCGTGACTGACGGGAGCTTGGTGGTGTTTGCCTTGGCCGGCACATCGCCAGAAGAGCCGTCTACCTCGTCCTCCAGCGGGACGTCGTCGGCCAAGACTTCTTTGTCGTCCGAGTCTTTGACGTTTCTGCGAATTGCCTTCCATGTTAGAAAGACGAGAAGACGATCAAGTCGGGCCCTGTCGTGGCGCATCTGAAAAAGCAGGTCGTTGTTGGAGAAGACACGGGAGCCCCGGCGGCTTGCGAGTTCGTTGGCTGTGGATAGCTATACAGTACGCTCTAGGTCAGAAGTAGTTCGCGATCCAGCTGCTTTGGGATCAGTGGGATGAGGCAAACCATGTGGATGACTTGTTGTCTAACGATGCTCTCGACGACGGCGATGGTGTCTAGCGACGGGTCTTGGGTTTCGCCAGCGACGTACATCATCTGTCCCATCCGAACTGCTTGTCAGCGTGACACGAGAAGGACCACGATGTCTGGTTCAACCTGACCTGTTGAATCTCCTGCTTGAACCCAAGCTCGGTCTGTGCATTGGGCGCCATGACTGTGTATACGGGACAGAGTTGAGTATTGTCAGTAGCCCTGGGAGCTTGTTACAATACTGTGCTCCTTGAGAGGTAAAACGAACAGTGATTCACTGCCCATGGTAATTCAAGTTGTGATTCAGGAAGTAAGAAGACGGTAACGCTCTTTGTTCGTGTCTTGGGCCACCTCGCTCAAGACAAACAAAGAAAATAGCTTGAGGTACTAGCTATACCATATGGGCCTCAAGCTCACGTTGCAAAGAGTGTGGTGCTGCGTTTCCAATATTGATGAAATGTTACAACTTGATTTGACTAGATGACTAGAATGCCCATGGAAGCAAGAGCTACTTTTTACACACAAGTCTTCGCAAGACTTCAATCAAAGAGGGTGAACTCGACCAGTCGAGTGCGTGAGCCTTTCTGTGGCTTGACAACGATCCTCCACGCTTCTGCTGAGACAGAAGTCCACGATGCATGAGTGATACCATTCGCCACTGGCTTGCCATAGTCTGCATCGGCAACATCCTTCCAGCCGTCTTTGCTGACCTGGACCCGGTACTCAGAGGGTGCATCAAAGCCTTGTTCCTCATTCTTGTAGAAGGCAACCTGTGCGCTCTTGGCCTCGGTAGAGTTGCCAGATCCAAAGTTGATGCTGACCCATTCTTCCTTGGTGCTCCCCTCAGGCGTGTCGAAGCCGTTGGCGATGGTGGTCTCGGGCCAGAACCAGATACGACCATCGAATACGTCGTGGACGCGTTCTCGGTTGGCGTTCGAGATGGACGAGCCGACCTCGGGCCATGTTGAGTAAGGCTGGAGCTGGATTGACTTGGTGATGGGACGAGAGACTGGCACAGGCTTGCGCTCGAGGTCGATCTCGAGACGTTCAAGTTTCTCAGACGACTTTGCAAGCTTTCCGTCGACCTCAACGCGCAGGCCTGCTTCTCCGTACTTGTCTCCGGTGGCATCCCACTGGACGGACACGGTGCGTCCGTGGTACAAGATATTGCTCGCCCGGAAGTAAGTGATGGCCTCCGTATCCACGAGAGGGTTGATCTCCAACACATCATCCTGTCGGGGTCGAATACCGACGAGACCAGACATGATCAAATCGACGTAGCCAGAGTGGAAGTAATGGTGTGACCGGCCGAGACCAACGATAGGATACCCCGTATCCGGATCATAGTTTTCTTCGAGGTCAAGGGTGCCGTAGTCTTTGTTGTAGTGCTGGGTAGCATACTGCTTCAGCAGACGAGTATGATCCTTGACACTGACAGCCTTGGAGGATTTGGGATAATGGTCCAAAACGTTTGCTAGAGCAGTAATGACTTGGGTTGTCTGATACGGCCAGCTAGGTCCGTTCCAGTGACACTCGGTCTGGGTGCCCTCATACCGCCAAACCCTCATGTAATACTCATATGATGGCTCCACGGTTCGGAGACCGAAGGGTCCTGCGAGCTTATCCGAGTCAAAAACATGCTCCCAAGCCTCTGCATACGTCTCGTCGTCGTCAGGTACATCGTGGGTCCAGGGGATGATGCCAGCAAGTTCTCGTCCGCGAATGGGCTCCCAGTATTTGACGAAGTCGGTGCTCTTGTAATGTCGATCAATAAAGTGTTTCAAGGTTGAGTTCCAGAGGTCGTCTTGGATGTGCTTCTTGAGTGAGTTGGCTCGGTTGGTGTACTTGTCGACAACAGCTTCTTGGCCTCCCTGGAGCTTGGCAATATTGGCGATGGCTCGCGCATTGGCAATCTGATAGCTGTTAAAGGTCGGCCGGAAGCTCTCTCCGCCAATGAAGCCGTCCTCTCCTCCAGTGGCGTCAATGCTAGCGATGGTGTACTCGGTAGCATCCTGGAGAGGTTCGATCCAAAAGAGGCCCTTGGACTCATCGAAACGCTCTTTGATCCAAATCTCATAGTTGTCCTGCATACTCTGCAGCAGTGACAAGGCGAGCTTGGGATCGCCATCAACAAGGTAGTTGTTCCAGACGCCTGCAGCCAAGCCTTCGGTGTACTGGCGTGGGTTGCTATCCTTGCTGTACATGAAGGTAGCATAGTCCTGCTTGTACCGAGGATCGCGGCACCATCGCCCTTCGTTCAGATGGAAGATGGCGGCGCAGTTGTTGGAAGCCCAGGGCTGGGTCTGCCAGCCAACATTGTCGATGAACTCGGTGGTGATGAAGCCATAGGAGCCAACATTTCGCTGGTGGGTTCGAAAGATGTTCCAGCGATAGTAGTAGACTTCAGTGATGGCCTCGTCGCTGCACTCAAAGATTGGTATTCTTTCGCGATACCAGTCTGCATCGTTGCCGTAATGCTTTTCCAGGATGTCTTCACCGGTGCCTTGGGCGTTTGCTAGCAGTGCCAAGAGTGGCATCAAGGCCGGTGCCGCAGCTAAACCCTTCATGTTGGCTGGATTGATTTTATTATGTATGGAGTGGCATATACCCAAGCATGGATACGACGGGAAACACGGGGTCAGATCAAGGGCCCGGTCCGTTTCTTATATAGGATAATTCAAGCCTTCCCCAGGCCAAGCACTCCGACATGATGGCATCGCCTTGACGAGGCCAAGCCGGAGCTCGTGTACGGAGTAGTTAGTAATGCGCATACAGTTCGCCCAGGATGTCCTCTCCACTACGAGGCGCACCAGTCGTTGTGTGGCGCTTATAGAGTCAACTACCCCATGGGGAGATGATCGTGGCGATCTCCGAAAGCCTAAGCATGATCCACGAGGCACGAGCCTTGAATCGAGGTAGAAACTACCGAGCTCGGAGTATTGTCCTTTATTGGGCCCGGAGGCTCAAGGTCCGTTTCCTGACGTTACCTAGACTGATTATTGCTCATACTAACTAATTAGTTGGCCAGGACTCGCGGTATTGTAAATCTGGGGTTGAGAGGACATCATCTCGACAACAGGCCTGTTCATTTTTTTTTTATTTTTTTCAAGGTTTGAAACTTAAAATATGCCGGAATGAACTACTCGGTAGATGCTTCAGTTTGTGCGGAGTAGACGATGGATATTACTAGTAAGGTTTTCCAAAGGCATACCAACATGGGCATTCTCAGTCATCAATGGCTAACTAACTATGCTAGTGACCGTTCACAGTAGTTGCGATCATAATATATCGGGAGATTTCCCGGCAGACTGATCAGCCTTAGTCAATTAGTATCTATGCATATAGATAAGTACTTAATTGCTAGTCGTAGGGTAGATAATTTATAGTATTAAACTGCGCCTAATAAAT
>JADDON010000071.1:0-71249 GCA_017140175.1 Fusarium staphyleae | reverse complement strand
CTGTTTGTTTTCCGTGAGAAGCCGGTGATTCGGCTTTGCTTGGGACACGGAGAGAGAGACAATCAAATGATTGATTAAGGTCCCGTTGAGATCTGCAGCTATTTAGACTCGAACGTCCCCGTCCCTCCTCCTCCTCCACCTCCTCTCCCTCCCCCCTCTCGCAGAGAAAAAAAAAACCTTGGTGCAACGTCAAGCACAACGAGGGTCGGGTTGTCTCACTGGGTTTCGTTCGTCGTCGTTGATCTCTTCCAACTGTCAACACCCCGCCCCAAGCCAAGTCCTTGGCCTCTCTCTGTTCCTGACCTTGGCTTCTCTTCTCTGAACTTGGCCCCTTGGCTTAAACATCTCCCAAGCCAGCCGTCACCATGACTGGTGTTGAAAAGAGGAGGACGTCGTCTCCAAAAGACACCGAAAAGAATGGCCTTGGCTACGATGCCGGTGTCCTCGACGCCACCGGCACCTACGAGCGCGGCGAGGATGGCCTCCACATCCGCGGTCTCGAGACCAGCGCCGAGACGTCGCTGCACCGTGGTCTCAAGGCCCGACACATCACCATGATTGCCATCGGTGGTGCTATCGGTACGGGTCTCATCATCGGCACCGGCAAGGCGCTTCAACAGGCTGGTCCCGCATCTGTCTTTATCTGCTACACCTTGGTTGGCTTCGTCGTCTTCCTGGTCATGGCTGCTCTTGGAGAAATGGCTGCTTGGCTGCCCATGTCAGCCGGCTTCACTGGTTATGCCTCGCGGTTCTGTGATCCCTCACTCGGTTTCGCTCTGGGCTGGACGTAAGTGCTCGGTTATGCCCTCTTTGAGAAGACACGCCAACTGACGAGTTATAGCTACTGGTTCAAGTACATTATCGTCACGCCCAATCAACTGACCGCCGCCGCTCTCGTTATCCAGTATTGGGTCGATCGAGAAAAGGTCAACCCTGGTGTATTCATTGCCATCTTCCTCGTCGTCATCATCGTCATCAACTACTTCGGCATCAGGCTGTTTGGTGAACTCGAGTTCTGGCTCTCTTCGTTCAAGGTCCTCACCATCGTCGGCATCATGATCTTCTCGCTCTGCCTGGCCCTCGGTGGCGGGCCTGATCACGACCGAAAGGGTTTCAGATACTGGAGCAACCCAGGGTATGTCCATCCTATCCAACGTCGACCAGCCTCGCTGACAACCGCAGTGCCTTTGCCCCCTTTCTCAGAGAAGGCTCTACTGGCAAATTCATCGGCTTCTGGTCGTGCATGGTCAATGCGACGTTTGCCTACCTAGGAACTGAGCTCGTCGGTGTTACCGTTGCCGAAGCCCAGAATCCTCGCAAGACTGTGCCTCGTGCCATCAAGCTCACCTTTTACCGAATCATCTTCTTCTACTGTATCTCGGTTCTCCTGGTGGGTATGATTGTTCCCTACAACTCAACCGATCTCGCCTTCGCCGTCCAGGCCAAGGCCGGCGCCTCTGCCTCGCCCTTCGTCGTGGCTGCCGATATCGCTGGTGTCGAGGTTCTCCCCCACATCATCAACGCCTGTATCTTGGTGTTTGTCTTTTCTGCGTCAAACTCGGATCTCTACATCGCCAGCCGTACCCTCTACGGCCTGGCTTCCGATGGTTCGGCCCCTGCCATCTTCAAGAAGACTGACAAGAACGGTGTCCCCGTCTACGCTCTCGGTATGTCGGCTGCATTCGCTCTGCTCGCCTTCATGAACGTCTCGGACGACTCGACAAAGGTCTTTGGCTACTTCGTCAACTTGACCACCATCTTTGGTCTTTTGTCCTGGATCTCCATCCTTGTGACACACATCTACTGGTGTCGCGCTCGCAAGGCTCAAGGCTTGGCCAACGAGGCACTGCCCTACGTGGCACCCTTCGGTATCTGGGGCTCCTACATTGCTCTGGCTATGTGTATCCTGATTGCCTTCACCAAGAACTTTGATGTTTTCATGACGTCTTATCCTGCAGATGAGCCTCCTGTCACCTTTGCCAATGACAAGTACAAGAACTTCATTACCGGCTACCTCGGCATCCCGGTCTACCTCATCCTCATCTTCGGCCACAAGCTCATCACCAAGTCGCGCGGCATCAAGTCCCATGAGGTCGACTTCTACACGGGCAAGGACGTTATCGACCGCGAGGAAGAGGAGTTCCTTGCCTACAAGGCCGCTCTCCGTGAGACCCAGGGTCCCAACAGGGGAAGCTGGTTCTACAAGACGTTTGTGTCCTGGCTGTTCTAGGCGCGTACGCGGTATGGCAAGGCGTGTGGGATATGTATATCATGGAGGTTTATGATGGACACCCAGTCCTCGGCAATGAAGATAGTCTATGTGACGACGATAAATTACATTACTTTTATGACGGGTTGCCCTCTTCGTGTCTTGTAGTCGGTTAGTTCGCGTCTTGATCCCGGGGTTGCTTATCCAGGCCTCCCAGAGTTGGTAACCTCGGCGCCACCACGAGCCGGGGGCGGAACACTGCCCATCTATGTTGAGTCGCCAGGAACGAGGTAATATGGACATCTTGGAGGAAAGCAAAGCCTGTTTGCTAAATAGAGCTCGGTGAATAGATGGACGAGACACGGAACGACGTGTTTTGGAATGAGTGGCCAAGTTCATTGCTATCAAAGAGAAGGTCGTGACAAGCACGATGCCATTAATAGCTCACGGAAATACGTTGGTTCGCTTATCGGTTCTCTCACGAGGCACGAGGCACCGACAGATCGGATCTCTGGCCAGGTCTGTGCTGATGAGCCACGGCATTGTGGCACGAGGCAACTTCAACGACATCTCATAGCAAGCATAGATAGCATAGCATAGCTCAGGCCAGTTAACTTGACGTGTATCGCTTCAGCCACATATGTCCCGCTCCTAAGACCGACCATAGCGATGATCTGCAAGACCAAAGCGGCGTGGGCACGGTTCGCACCGACAGACCCGCGATGCGACGATCAGGGTCCTCGGCCGAGTGGAACGTGTCACATATCTATAGATCTAGGTGTGATCAAGAACCACTAATCCGACTTCTCTTGATTACTACGTACTCCTACAGACTAAAAGGATGATAGCCGTTACTCATATATCCCAGAAAACTCCCGCAAGGTTGCCATACAAGATACAATTATCCGCGTGCGTACGTCGGGGTACTAGCCCATGTCACTGTCTCTTCGTGTTAGCCACGCGAGATCACTTGGTGCCGGGGGGTTGGTTCAACACTTACAGGAGGGCCAAGGTCAGATCACCGTGGATTCTGGCCTTTAGCTCGATCTCGATCTCGAGGTTCAGGTCGAGGCGGAGTCTGAGGGATTCGTTGTTGCCGCCGCCTTCGTCGCCGCCTTGTTCTCCCTGCTGCTGCTGCTGCTGTTGCATCTGCTGTTGTTGTTGCTGCTGCTTCTGCTTGTCGTCGGCCTCGGTCATTCGCTTACGGCCCTCATCGTCGGACTCCTCGTCGAGCCAGGCTGGGCGTCGACGTCGGATGTCGGTGTTGCTCTTGGCCTTTGCGTCGGTCTTCTTGCCGCCTCTTGTCTTGGGCTCGGGGGGAGTCGCGGGCTCGTCCTCGTCAGACTCGGATTCTGACTCGGACTCTGACTCGGAATCGTCCTCGGAGTCGTCTTCACTTCCAGACACATCCTCGTCGTCGTCTAGCTCAGAGTCGTCTTCAGAGTCATCATCATCGTCGTCGTCGTCGTCTTCCTCTTCGCTGCTGCTCTCCTCTTCAACGGGCGGGGGCGGCTTCTTCTTTGCCTGCTTTGGCTGTGGTGTCTCGGTCTTGGTTTCTGGGGCCTCGGTCTTGACCTCTGGTGACTCGACCTTGGGCTCTGGTGACTCAGCCTTGGGCTGTGGTGTCCCGGGCGTTGCGGTGTCGGGAGTGGGATCATCTGGTTTGGACTCTTCAGGTTTGGAATCCTCTTGCTTAGGTTCCTCAGGCTTAGCATCCTCCTGTTTGGTTTCTGATGACTTGATGTCGTCTTGTTTGGGATCTTTGGGCTTGGAATCCTCGGGCTTGGAGTCTTTAGGTGTTGGGTCCTCAGGCTTGGAATCCTCAGGCTTGGGGGGTTTGGGTGTTGATTCCTCAGGCTTGGATTCGCCAACCTTTGAGTCCTCTGGCTTAGAGTCCTCTGGTTTAGAGTCTCCCGGCTTAGAGTCCTCCTGCTGAGGCACATCTGGCTTAGCATTCTCGGGCTTATTGTCTTCAGGCTTGGCCTCTTCAGATTTGTTGTCTTCAGGCTTGGACTCCTGAGGCTTGGACTCCTCGGGCTTCTTGTCAGGCTCAGTCTCTCCGCCTGGCTGACCGTTGCCCTGGTTCAACGAGTCGCCATTGTTGCCGTCATTATTGTTCTGCTCCGACCCAACCCCACGATTAGGTCGGTTACGCTGAGGCGGAGATGGAGACTGAGACGAGCCTCGCTGCTGTTGCGATTGCTAACTGAGTGAGTTTCTGATGTATGATATAAAACCACCACTGTGAACTTACCTGGGGGTTTGGCGCCGACATGTCGACAGTGGATATTTACAAGTTACTTCTTTGGCTGTGGGCGTCGATTGATGCGCAATTAATTCTGTTGATTCTTACAGAGCCAGAGACAAAAGATGTATAAACTAATTGTCCGAGACCAGCTGCAAGCGGAGGCTTAAGAGAATACAACTCCCGGCTTCGAAACAGGTTCGTGAAGCTGACTGACGCAATGAACGTCACGTCAACCCCCCGTCTTGTCTTTGACAAGTCGAGAACCTGTTTCCCATGGCCAGGCACAAGGACATTTTGGAAGACGCACCCACACACCAGGCCAAGATGACGTACAAGATCACCGAGGAAAGGCAACGTTGTGGAGGAGGGTGGACGACTAGGAGCAAGGCTGCAAGGGTATGGGCAGGGATGGATGGTCTGGCTGTGGCTGGTGCTCCCTGCTACTGTTCAAGATGCTACAATATGAACGTCATGTTTCGATCTTTTGCCGCCCAGTTTCTTGTTCAACCATTAACTGATCCGCAGAACGCAGAAGCAACCATGGTTATCGGACTGCTCGCCATCGCGGCCATCCCGACCGTCACAGGCGTTGGCAACGCCGTGAGCGCGCAAAAGAGGCAGAACGAGAGCCTCTCCAAGGAACAGCAGAAGTTCCACCTCACCTTTATCATGCGCCATGAGGGCAAGCTGCAAGAGATAGGCGAAGGGGTTGTGATAGACAAGAAGGTGAGGCAGCTGGACAACAACTGCAACTGACCTAAGCGTTCGTTGACTGACCGAGGCCTACCATCCATCAGCTATATCTCAACCTCCCCGACAACCCCGTCAAGGGACACAAGTTTCTGGGATGGTACTTCAAGTATCCGAGCGAAGAGGGCCACCTGGGGCTGGTGAGCATGGTCTCTGTCGACCCGCCAGCGCTCAACTGGATCTACGTCGACAAGGACACGCACTGCCTGACCTACGGCGGGCGGAAGGACACGATAGGTCACGTCATAGGACCCTGGGGCTGGAGCGAGGATGATCGATTCCTGACGCTGGAGGAAGACTATGATTCATTTGTGGCGGTGCGCGAGGAGTGCGAACAAGGGCCACGATGGGCCGTGTACTGGGACCCCGAGGGTGATATCGAGGAGGCGGCAGACGAGGAGACGTGCCAGCCAGTGAGGCTGCGGCGGCGGCTGGAGCTTGGCGTGGAAAGCCGCTATGTCAGAGACGGAGACAGATGAAGGGGATCGTCGGTGGAGAACGGAGGGGGGCCTGTCAACCACTACCACCACCACCACCACCCCCCTTCGGGAGGGGATTATTACTGTACATACAGTACTGACTGTACTGACTGTACGGATACTGTACAGAGTACGGAGTACTATTACTGGATTCGACCTGGATCATGACCTCATGGGTGGTCGAGAGGGTCCAAATCCTGTTATTGGAACGAGTAGTGAACTTATATGACCTCGCTTTTCTCGAAGGCCTTGTGCATACAGAAACTCACTAACTAGTAATTTGATCTATTATCTATCTGCTCTTTTGCAGCAAACAAGCAAGCAAGACTCTCTTTCTGCCCCCAGCAACACAGCTCAACACAACACAAACATGTCCACCATGGAAAAGGATCGCGTGTCAGCCGAGTCTGACGACCAGACCATGTCGAGCGAGGAGCCGCCCAAGCGCGAGCGCCGCAGCAAGAAGAAGGGCAAGTCGTCTCGCCGCAAGCGTGAGCAGCAGCAGCAGTCTTCGGGGCCTCTCGATCAACTCCCCGTGGGCGGCGGAGACGTCGGCAACACGCTCGGCGGCGCGACAGACACCGTTGGCGGCCTGACCAACGGCCTCGGCGGCCTCACCGGCGGTGACAAGCAGCAAGAAAGCGGCGGCGGCGGCGGTGGAAGCGATACGCTCAGGCTACGACTAGATCTCAACCTCGATATTGAGATCCAGCTCAAGGCACGAATCCACGGTGACCTGGAACTGGCGCTACTGTACGTAATAAACCTCTCTCCCCTCCTTAACCCCTACCTACTCTTCCCCCCTCAAACCCCTCCCTCCTCTTATATGGCTGTCGTATCTTACTTTGCCATCCAATCTCCAGCACGGGGTAGAGCCAAGGGTCCGGCCACACTCACGCATTGTGTTTCTCTCGCAGAGGCTAATGGGATGTCTTGTTTTTACAGAAACTAAAGAGCTTGCTTTTTTCTTCCTTGTCTCTTTGTCATGACGGTTACCTCATGTAATGTTAGCTATAACGGCGGCGCAACAACGGTGTTCTTTTGTTTAAAAAACATAACTATTTATTATACACTATGCAAGGACATGGGAACAGCGGGTTTCCTCCTCTTTTGTGCTTTTTCAGAATAAAGTCAGATACTACGTACAAACAAATAAAACTTTTGGCATCCAGATCTTGATTTCGAAAACTCCACATAATCAAAAAAACTCTGAAGATCGGGGAATACATAGCCTGAATGGATGATGCCTACCTAGCCTCGGAACAACAACAGCCAGAGACGTCAGATTGCAGGAGACGCAGGGATCTCGAGGCTGTCGTTGGATGGCCCCCGTAAGCCACAACTCGGGTTCTTCACCTGGAACCGGTGAAGCCACGCATGGAAGAGCCTTGCTTGTTTTTCTGCGTATGTAGAGGGGCAAGCCACTTTATGAAGCCATCCACACTTGTGCCCGCCTCGTTCAACATCAGGAACATGCGAGAAGACGAAAAAGCTCGGACGACGACAACGTCTTGTTCCTCTTTCTTGTTTCCGCGAATAGAGTCCCCCTGTTCCCGCCTGACAGGGTTAGTCAAAAGACCGGGCTTGTCTCATCTTGATTTGGGCCCCTGCTAGTGCCGTTCCCGCCATGCGCCGTCGGACCCGCGATCGCGATGATGAGCGCAGTTCGATCGCTAACTTTGACAGAAACTGGTTTTCCTTGCCCTGGAGCTTCTCTAACTAGCTGATGCAATTCTCACGCAACCGGCTTGATACCGTGGTCCTGGGAGAATCACCGCTCGGCGACCCCCCAAAAACAGGGGTTTCCTAGACACCACCACCATCAACGACCGGGGACAAGGGTTCATGCGCCTCTTCTCTCAGCTGGTTCCGAGGGGCTTTCCAACGGTTCTCTCTCTCTCTCTCCACATCATCTGTCGTCATGTCCCCGCAATACCTCGGGAGCTTGAGCCACACATCAAGAGCCCTGATGGCCCAGCTGTGGCATCATGGTCAGCACTTCTCCTCTGCCATCTCCATTCCATCGACCAGAATCCGCCATGTCGTCTGAGCCAAAGCCCTCCACCCCTGATGGCGATCCCACGCACAGCACCTACGAAGTCAATGTCCCGGTGCGTAACGCCCGCGGCACGTCTTCCGAGGACCCCAATCCTGAGATCCGCATCCCCAGCATCAAGTCTGTGTCCTCCGCAGACAGCTCCGAGCAGTCGACCCGCTCGCCAGAGGACCTCGCAGCAGGTCTCGACGGCAAGTATGTCGACGAGTTCGGCAACATCCTGGACTGGGACGGCACCGTCCTCGGCCGCGTAGAGGGAGACCTCCCGTCCATGATAGGGCGCCCAGTCGCGGCGTCCGGGGAGGTCCTGGATGCCGATGGTGAAGTGGCGGGCCATGTCTGCGACAACTACATCAAGCCCGATCTTAAGCCCCTGCTAGGCGGTCTCAAGGTGGACGATGAGGGCAACATCTATGATGAACATGGCAGCGTGGTCGGCCAGATGAACAAGCCTGCGGCAGCAGCAGGCGGCGGCAGCGGTAGTGGCACCGGTGACAGCAAGGACAACAACGCTCAGGGCGGGAGAGGAGCAGGAGCACAAGGCGGCGACGGACAGGGCGGTCCTGGAACTCATCCCAGGCCCTTCGTAGCCCCAAGGCCGGACGAGCTGTATCTGGACGTCAAGTCGACATTTGACGGTATTCAGCTCATCATCAAGATCCCCACCGTCTTCAACAGGGACCGTGTAAGCGAGAATAGCGAGAGTGCTGGTAATCGATAACTTTTGGCGCGTTTCAAACATGTCGACGGTGTCATTCATGTAAGCCAGAGCCGAGGCCAAGCCAAGGCCAAGGCCGAGCAGAGAACGCCTCGTCTTGCATGAGGGGACCGAGTGCCACTTTTCGGGATAATAATCCTGTCTCATGGACAAACCCCTCCCCGTAATTAGATCAAGCCCCATCCATCCATGTCTTGTTAGCTTGTCTTTTCTTGTCTTGTCTTGTCTTGTCTAGTCTAGTCTTGCACGTTGGAACGCCTGGCACGTTCAACGGTTGGCAAAACCCGTTTGACGGAGGCACTACCCGCAGAGCCCACGCAACCATCCATCTCATCGAGCTCGAGCTCAGGCCAGTCATGATCTCGATCATACCCCAATCGTGCAAGATCGCCTCGAGATGGTGTCCTCTCCACCCCGCAAGCCTGTTTTGCATCGCCGCGAGCTCGGCCGACACGGGGTCGAGACCAATCGTCCCAGACCCTTGTCCCAGAGCTTCCCTTTGTAGGAAGCTCCAGATCCATGCAGAGAGCTTCCTGATACGTCATCTGCCTGCTCTCGCCACACCATCCCGCCGTTAGATCTTCATCATGACGTGTGGCTGTTGCAGCACTCGTCCGAGACAGGTGCGGCGCAGTATCATCGACCATACTCGTCGTGTTCACGCTGACGTTGTGATTCGAAGCTTGACGTTATCCAATACCTTGCAGGAAACTTGTTTTGAAAGGGCTGCAGCCGGTATAAAGTGGTGAATGATGTGGTGGTGGTTGCCCTTCAAAAACAACTATCAATTCAAACCATTCCTAGCCAACCTCCGCAGAAGTAACAGCGAAAGTAGCATTTTGGAATTAACACAACAACAAAGATACCCTTCCAGACCCCAGATACCACAACGATACCCCTCAGAACCACCCATTGATACCATCATGGCGGATACCCAGGACCCCAAGTCTGCCACCGAAGGCCAAGTCAAGGAGACGACACAAGACACTGCTTCCAAGGGAGAGCAGCAGAAACCTGGTGCGTTTACAGTCCTTCAGCCGAATCTAGCGCTTATCGTCCCCATTGCAGTCAACCTTGAGTCAGTTCCCCGGAGCGGCGCTGGCGTCGTGAATGATGCCGGAGATGTCCTGGATGATGCCGGCAACACCGTCGGCAAGGTCGCTGACACCGACAACCTCAAGAACCTCGTAGGCAACACCGTCAACAGCGCCGGTGATGTTGTCAGCTCCACAGGCGATGTGCTAGGAAGCACATTGTCCTTAGGAGACGACAAGAAGCAATCATCAGGCGACGACTCGCACGACGAGGAGAACAGTGAATACACAACAAAAAAAGACGACAATAAGTCTGGCGGCCTAAAAGACACCGTCAGCGACACTGTCGGTGCAGTTGGCGACACGGGCAAGTCTGCTGTCGGCGGCGTCACAGGAGCTCTTGGAGACAAGTCCGAGGAGGCTCCCGATACCCAGGACGTCAAGGACGAGGCTCCCGAGGTCAAGACTGAAGATCGCGACGACACAAAGGAGTCAGACATCACCAAAGAGTCTGATGTGACCAAGGACGCCGACGACACCACGTCCGAGGTCACCAAGGAAGCTGATGCCAAGCCGTCGGACGCTACCAAGGAGGCAGACACTAAAGCGGGTGATGTTTCCAAGGAGGCTGAGACCAAGGAGGGAGATGTCTCCAAGGACGCCGAGACTAAGGAGGGCGATGTTTCCAAAGAGGCTGATGATGCCACGGACAAGCTTCAAGAGGTTCCTCCCGAGGAGGCAACAGACGAAGTGAAGGACGACACCTCCAAAGCGGAAGATACCGCCAAGGACGCACAGCCCGAAGACGAGAAGCTTGACGATAAGGCCGAGGATGCCAAGTCAAAGGCTGACGATACCGTCGACGACAAAGCTGACGACGTCAAGTCAAAGGCTGACGATACCGTCGACGACAAGGCTGACGACGTCAAGTCGAAGGCCGAGGACGCTGCTGAAGACCTTCCCGAGGGTGAGGTCCCCAAGTCCGAAGCACCTGGCGAAGAGGGCGAGTCCAAGGCTCCTGAAGGTGACGATCTCAAGTCGGTAGCTCCCGGTGAGGATGCTGCTGGCGAGCAGGCCGCCGAGGGTGAGGACAAGCTCGCTGAGGGCCAAGACAAGGTTGCCGAAGGCGAAGAGCAGGCCGAGGACAAAATCGCTGAAGGCGAGGAGAAGGCTGAAGATAAGGTCGCTGAAGGCGAGGATAAACTTGCCGAAGGTGACGACAAACTTGCCGAGGGTGACGACAAACTCGCCGAGGGTGAGGAAAAGACTGCCGAAGGTGACGACAAACTTGCCGAAGGCCAAGAGAAGGCTGCGGAAGGCGAGGAGAAGGCTGAAGACAAGGTCGCTGAAGGTGAGGAGCAGGCCGAGGACAAGGCCGCTGAAGGCGAGGATAAACTTGCCGAAGGTGACGACAAACTTGCTGAGGGTGACGATAAACTCGCCGAAGGCCAAGAGAAGGCTGCCGAAGGTGAGGAGGAGGCTGAGGACAAGGTCGCTGAAGGCGAGGAGAAGGCGGAGGATAAGGTTGCCGAGGGTGAAGAGAAGCTTGCCGAGGGCGAACAACCTGCCGAGGGTGAGCAACCCGCCGAAGGCGAAGAGAAGCCCGAAGGCGAGGAAGGGGAGGAGAAGGAACCTCTCGACTTCACCGTCCTCAAGGGCACTACCGTCGATAAGGATGGAAATCTCGTCAACGAGAAGGGCCATCTGATCGGACGTGTCACTGAAGGTGATATCAAGGAGCTCACTGGCTCAACATCCGACGACCAGGGCACCATCTGGAACAAATACGGCAAGGCAATCGGCAAGGCTGAGCCCCTCCCCGAGTGGGAGCGTGGCGAGCAGAAGGACTATTCCATCCTGAAGGGCTGCAAGGTCGAAGATGATGGTACACTCCTCAACGACAAGGGAGATACCGTCGGCCGTGTCGTCGAGGGTGAGGTGAAGCAGCTCAAGGGTCTCAAGTCCGATGAGACCGGTAAGATCTGGAGCGATGGCAAGGTTGTTGGCAAGGCCGAGCCTCTACCCGAATGGGAGCGCCAGCAGAAGAAGGATTACTCCGTTCTCAAGGGCGCCAAGGTCAACAAGGCTGGCAAGCTCGTCACCAACAACGGTGATATTGTCGGCAAGGTCGTTGAGGGTACTCTGAAGGAGCTCATCGGCGACCGATCTGACGAGAACGGTGACATCTGGAACGACTCCGGCGAGAAGGTTGGTCGGGCTGAGCCTGTCTCCAACGCTGAGCGTGAGGAGAAGGAGTTTGCCCCCTTCGAAAACTTCCCCGATGCCAAGGTTGAGGCTGATGGCAGCGTCACCTTTGAGGGCCGCAAGGTCGGTGAAGTTATCGAGGGTGATCCCAAGCGTCTTAAGGGCAGCAAGGTCGATGAGGATGGTGACATTCTCGACCGCCGAGGCAACGTCGTCGGTAAGGCCAAGCCTTGGGATGAGCCCGAGGCCGAAGAGGAGGCCAAGGTTGACAAGTCCGCCCTGGCCGGCAAGCGCGTCAACAAGGCTGGCAATGTCGTCAGCCGAGATGGCGAGATCTACGGCCGTGTCGTTGAGGGCACTGTCAGCAACCTCGTCGGACGCATGTGCGACAAGGAGGGTAACATCCGAAGCGAGTCTGGCGACATCATTGGTAAGGCTGAGCTCGTCACCGAAGGTGAACGTGAGGGTCTCAAAGAGGGACCTTTCGCTGAGCTCAAGGGCTGCACCGTCGCCAAGGACGGCAAGGTCGTCACCCCTGCTGGCGATGTCGTTGGTCGCCTAACTTCCGGCGACCCCAAGGTCCTATTCGGCCGAGCTGTCGACGCAGACGGTGACATCTTGGACGGCAATGGCAACCCCATCGGCAAGGCTGAGCGCTGGGCCGAGGAGGAAGTCGAGAAGAAGAAGGGACCCATGGCTGGTCGACGCGTGAACCGCGAGGGTAACGTTGTCGACGAGGATGGTAACGTCATCGGCAAGCTCACCACTGGTGACCTTCTTAGCTGCTCTGGCAAGGAGGTTGACGATGATGGTGATGTCTTCAACGCCAAGGGAACTGTTGTCGGCCATGTCAGCCTACTCGAAGAGATCCCCGAACCCGAGGGTGAGACTCCCGAGGAGAAGGAGGCTCGTGAGAAGAAGGAGGCCGAAGAGGCTGAGGAGAAGGCTCGACAAGAAAAGGAGGAGACTGAAGCTCGAGAGAAGCAAGAAGCTGAGGATGCTGAGCGCAAGGCCAAGGAAGACGAGGAGCAGGCCAAGGCCGACAAGGACAGGAAGCTTGCCAACGCCCTGTCCTACAACATTGAGTCTGCTCTTGACAAGATTCGACCCATCTGCTCCAACATCACCAGCAAGATTGAGGCCTGTGAGGCTCAGCCTGAGGAGGAGCGTGATGAGGAGAAGCTTGTCAAGGAGGTTAAGCCTCTCATCGAGGAGGGCGGTAAGATCCTCCAGGAGACCAACAGCACCATCCGAGGTCTCGATCCCGATGGTCGCATGCAGCGACAGGCCAAGCAGAATGCTTCCACAGCGGAAGCTACTCCTGAAGAGGGTCGTCTCGCTGAGTTGCTCAAGGACGTAAGTACAAACTATCCTGTTAAATCATGGGCATTCACTAACAATCACAGCTCTCGAGCAACGTCGCTACCACCATCGACAATGCCAAGCGCAAGCTTGAGGGTATGCCTCACGCCAAGAAGGAGATCAACCCCCTCTGGGCTCTCCTCTCCGAGCCTCTGGGCCAGATCATCGCCGCCGTCGGTCTCCTACTCAGCGGTGTGCTCGGCCTTGTCGGCAAGCTGCTGAACGGTCTTGGTCTTGGTGGTCTTCTCGATGGTCTTCTCGGAGGCCTTGGCCTGAAGAACATCCTCAAGGGCCTGGGTCTTGGATCCGTTGTCGGCTCCCTAACCGGAAAGAAATAAAGGAAATGAATTGATTGGGAGGGTATCTTCACGATGAATGAATTATCAAACGGAATGGTATCTGTAAAATTAGGAGTTATGTAATGTGTTAGTTCTTATAATGTTATAATTAGGACAATGAAGCTTGGACTTGAATATGGTTATCCCTTGTTTTAGTGCGAAAATATTGTAAGTTAATTGTGATGTTTTCATCCTAGCATCCCTAGGTGGCAGGTGGGGCAGCCCAAGTAGTGTATGCAATAGAAGTTATGTAGTTAACGAAATATGTATGCTGAGTCAGCGCTCAAACTTGCAGCATAAATTTCGACTTTTTCCTCAAGTCTTTTCAAATTTTATCAACAACCATCATGGCCAACTTGCTTCTGGCACAGCCTCCCTGAGTGATGCGAGCATGCGTCTCTTCCTCATCCGCCATGGAGAGACGGTCGACAACGTTGCAGGACTTTACGCCGGCTCTCGCGACTCGGCTTTGACTGCCCACGGCGTCCTTCAAGCTCGGCGGCTGGCCGCTCACTTTGCTGAGCGCGTTACCGTCAAGCGCCTCTTTTCGTCCAATCTCGGGCGCGCGGTGCATACCGCGGAGGCTGTTCTCAATGCGCAGAAACGCGCAGAGAACTTGAAGCTCATCCAGGTGTCCGAGCTGAGGGAAAAGGACTTTGGGACCGGAGAGGGTGCAAAGTTTGGCGCGGGGGTTGAGCACGAGGGTGCCGAGACACAAGAGGCTATGAGGAAGCGGATTGATCGCTTCGTGGATGATCATCTCGTCCCTATCTGGCACGAAGACTCTGTCGCCTGCATTGTCGCTCACGGCATCATCCTCGGTGTCCTCTTCAAAGCCCTCTCTGCAAGAGTCCCGTCCGTCGCTACCTCTCTTAACGCCCAGTCAGAGTCACTGCGTCCGACATGGAGCAACACCGGCTACCTGGAAGCTACTGTCACGTCGCGTCAGGGTTCCGTCGGCGATTCATCTGGCTTGCAGATGCGCGTCGTGAAGACCAACAGCGTCGAACACCTCAAGGGCTTGACAAAGACTCGAGGCGGTATTGGCAGTGCCAAGTTCGACGCCAAACAGAAGACGATGGACTCGTTCTTCAAGCCCTCGTCGCGAAAGCGCGGGCTTGAAGATGAGGACGTCGTCTCCCGCTAAATGGTACGTTTTGAAAGGTTTCTGATTTTCTTCCAACACACAACCCCAAGCTACATGATGAAAAAGCAATCTCACAGACCTGTACTGAAAACACACAATGTGGAAACGATTTTGTCCAACCGCTGTCTGACAGCTTGATTCCCATCCGCCTTTGTTATCATTTCGCTCTTCATAACTTGAGCTAACAATGGATTATAGTCTAGGTTTTATTGATCCTAAGCATCATGATATCATGAATGATGTCTCCTGTAGCATCTTGCCTCTTAATAAACAAACAATTCTATACATCTGTGCTTGTCTCATCTCGTCCTGTGAATACCTTGTGCATGCGCCTGCTGACTGCCTGTCCAACTGTTCGGTCCGAGAAGGCACCGTCTTTGTTCGCACTCTTCCTTACACCCTCGAGCCGGTTTGGTCCGCCAACTTCGAGGCCTTGGACCAACTCACTCACACTGCCAAACTCTTCCGCCACTCCATAAGCGATTGGTGCCGTGACTCTCACGATCTCCTGCAACATGCGGACGTACGAATCTTTTGCATCTTCACCCGTCTTGACCTGCCCGCTCTCCATGCAGAACCCAGCACCCAGCGTCGCCTGGTCTCGCTGCTTCTTGTACGGAATAGTCGATACATGCTGCGTAAAGTTGATGATCCACTGCGCCGTCTCAAGTGGAATTGTGGTGTTGTGAATGAGGACGTCGTGCTCGATTTGCAGCTGCAGGAGCGCATCCTCAATCGTCTCCTCGGGCACATAGTCCTCGGTAGGCCTGGTACGGCGACCGGCCGTGGATGTCGAGGGGTCCTGCGCACGAACGCGCGACGCGTATTGGCGGTTGCGGAGGTTGCGATTCTTGCGCATCCAAGGTGTCAGACCCTCGAGGAGGTAGATGATGTGGTAGGCAGCGAAATGCCTCTTCATTTTGGCGACATGGGATGGTACTTCTTCATCTATGGCTAGCTTGACGAACTCGTCTGCTGCCATGACTACCAGAGCGTGCTTCTCTTCCTCGAGTCGAAGGGGTATGGGTTCCCAGAGGCCGAGATCATCGTTGTAGCGACTTCGGACCTTTCTGCGCCACTTGATCACATTATCAACGGGGCTATCCCAGGATTCGAACTGCACGTCTAGTGGTTCTAGCATAGCCTCGACTTGGGTTGTAACCGTAGGGTTCAGACTTGAGGGTATATCGACCATCATCTCTGGAGTCGAGACCTTCTTGTCCGTCCGGAGCTTGTTGACATCTGCCAGGGCTGCATTCCGTTCCTTCTCGCGAATTTTTGCTTCCTTTGCCTGTTGCTTCTCGCGACGCTTCGCTTCTTTTTCAACCTCCTTGGCGGCTGCTCTCATCTCCTTCTCGCGCGCCCGATCTGTAGCTGACTTGGTACTCGCGGCCGTAGGTTTGGACCGAGATCTTGACGAAATAACCTCGCTCTGAGAGCGTTTCATTTGCGATCGGCGCCGGATCTTGGTGATATCAAATTTCGAAATGTCTGGCAACTCGTCTTCGGAACGACTCTCAGCATCAGAGTCGTCGATATCGATAGCGACTCGGCTCTGTCCTCGAGGTGGTGATGAGCCATAAGAACAAGCTTCTGGCGCAGAACTAGATATTGGATCCCAGGTAGCATTCCGTCTCGATGGTGGTTGCGCAACTTGAGCGGTTGAGCCAACTGGGGAGAGTATTATAGTCACAGGGACTTTCGGCGGTTTCGAGATTGGTTGTGAAGAGCTTGCGAATGGATCTGACGATTCGACGGGTTTTGCTGATGGTTCCAGAGTTATGTGACGGGAATTTAGAGGAGAGCTGGCAAAAGGATCCAATTCTTCTTCAATGTCAACGGCGTCCTTGGTCGGCTCAGCTGGTCTTGCCAAGCCTTGGTTTGAAGGTCTCGGTCTAATTGGTGATATACGCTCAGGTGAGCTGGTGACCTCTATGGGATCATCCACCCCTGAAATTCGACTACCTCCATTTGTTCGCACCGAGGGGAGGACATTTTGTGTCTCTAGCGCTGAAGAGTGTCGTTTCAACGGGCGAAGTTCTTGCGCTGGGGGAGAGAGACGTCGCTTCTTGTTCCCTGTTGAGTCTGCGATAATGGGCTCGTCCAGATCTATCGTGGTGTCAAAGTCGTCGGACAAGAAGAGATCACTGGACAGGGCATTGCCGCGGGAGATGGCCAGATCCGCTGTGTTTTGTCGTTGTGGTTCATGGCTCCCCTTGTCATGACCGTTAATCGTAGGGGGCCCATTGGGGAGGGGAATTGGAGGGTTTGGCGGGCTGGACGAGATGAGGTCAATCACCTCGGGCGCCATTGTATCGACAGATTAAAACCATCGATATCGACTGAAGATAAGTCGAAGCCTCTAATTCACTCCAAGCCAACTGTACGGAGCGGAGGGGTGCCTGCGCGTTATGACGCGCCGACTTGTTCTCAGGCTAACGCGCAAAACGCCAAAGTCACGTGTACTTGTTAATTAAAGCATTATCGAAACAGCGTTCCTGCTAATTACTCCGTACTCCGTAGGGTAGGATAAAGGCCAACTGCAGAAGCAGTGCAATTCGGTCAATCTTTAGGGTAAAGACTTGGCCGCGTATCATATCCAGATAATCAAGAACTAGATGTGTAGTATTCATTGCAGTGATGACATCTTGAATATTACTCTTCTATAACTATTATCGATCCTGGGAAGTGAGGATGAACCCATGGCGGCGTTCTATCTTTTAAGACCATAACTGGAGTTCTAACCTCGAACCCTTAGAGGTAGGCTAGTAGGTATAGCACAAATATTGTGGCTAATGACCAAAAGTAGTAGAGGGCGTATGCATAATCTGACGATACGACGACCAAATTTGTTTAATAACCATTGCAAGACTCTCTGGTCAAATCACACAGCCTTTCGGATCACTGGGTATGACTACCTAGGTAGGTATCACAATGAGCTAGTCCACTAATAAGAGAAACGTAAAGCCTACAAGCCGAGCGATTGACGGTTTCCAAGCGTCGAGGGCGTTTATCATCAAAGGGTCAGACGAAAGCACAGGATATGGCACTCATTTACATAGAGTTTACTGGTTGGTGACAAATTGTGGAGGTGGAAATAACCTCCTGTTGAGATCTTACCAGGGTAGTTCAGAGATGAACGATGGTGTGGCGCCATAGGAAGTGGCGTTTATCGCAACTGATTCATTCTGGAGAGGTGGCGCCTCTGGTTGAGTAGCAACAAAGACTAGCTGTCTTCTCCATGCCATTCATTCTGCTCTAGTGCCACGAGGGGGCCATTGACAGTGAAATGTCTTGAAATGGTCGACCATAGGACGGAAAGATCGGCTGCCACTCTACCGATCATGAAGAATGAGCTAAACAATGAGGTGCGAGGCAATCCTTGCCCTTGAATACATTGTCGCAAGGTTGCCCAGTCAGCTTAGACAAGAACTCACGATACCTACCTACCTAGTAGGGAATAAACCAGCCACGCAGACTAAATACGAGACGACAGCTGGCAAATGCCACTTACCAGCCTTATTGAACGTCGATAGTGGATTGCCTAGCCATCTTCTAGTTGTTATTGCAAGGAGTACGGAGTACGGAGTACAATTCGACAACGAGCAATGACCCTGAGCCGAGCGTCCAGGACCCAAGAAAGATCATTGGTGTTCATACTCGTACTCCGTACGTATGTACCTGTTCGCTTCCAGTCCGCTCGCTCGGAACTGAGACACCGATGCACGATTAATTCGTTATCAACTGTGGATGTCGTCAAGGCTGATGAGTGAAACTGTCTGGGCGCCGTTCGACATCAGCATGAGATCTGGCAGCTCGCCAAGGCGCGTGGCATGGAACAGCTGGCTTGCGCACCATGTCGTGGCATGAACTGCATGTCTTACGACGTTTCCACTGCCGATCCGAGGCTTGCTAGAGGCACACACATCTTAGTTAGTTGACGAGTACTGTACATACTTCCTCTAACGCATACGTAGCATAGGACATAGAAGGGAAAGCCTGGTTACCTAGCCCGTTGGAAGACGGCGTGAATTAGTTACGGAGTATAGCAACATCATAAAGACTGTTATTACAGTCTGAATTGGCAAAGTGAGAACAACAAGGACCAAGGGCCCCGGGTCGGGAAAACACAAGTGGGGGGTCTACCTGAAACGGACCGTGGACGTGATTGTCCCTTCCCCCCGTGAATTGCTTCTTTTTGAATCGAGGCGTTGAAAACATCAGTGGTTGCAGCAATGGCCTTCTGTAACTTGCTTCTGCGAGTAAGAAGTCGTGCCATTCGGTGCCAGGCCGCTCTACTAACGTAAACTACCTAGGTAGTAACTACATTGTGAGACCCGACATGTCGAAGAACTGTTGCCGGCGGTCATCCCGACGAAAAGACTTTGAAGTTTGCGTGTTTAAAAGACAGGGGTGATAGTGTCACAGAACAATGCCACCTGTGTGAGTATCCCTCTCATTAGACCCTGAATTTAGGCAGAGTTGCTTGATGCCAGAGAACAGGTCCACGATGGAGGACGAGATGAGTACTGAAGCAATTGGCGTGCCGGCCGATGACTGGCCCGTTGCTTGTATTATCAGTGTATTGGGCTTTCTTTTCTTTGTTCTTCACGAGACAATACTCGAGCTCAGCTATGGTGGGCTAATGCCACGAGCAGAGTTAATTGATGGCTAGAATTGTATCGCTAACTAACCAGAGAGTTTTGGGGAGAAAACCGTTCAACCTAACCGCCCGTTAAACATGATGGAACCGTTTCACCCAACGATATGAGAGCGCGACACGCCGCTAGTGTTGACGCGTCGAGATTTCCCCAGCCCCTGAAGAGAAAGGAGAAGGAAAAAAGTATCGCCTCGGGACGCTGAGGAGGCACTTGAGTTGGTGGGTGGTTGGTTGGTCGGTTGGTGCGGTGGTGTGCTGCTGTCTGTCTGGCGGCTCGGGGAGACTCTCAAATGAGGATGGGATTTGCAATGAACGGCGGGGGAAACAACAGAAGGTACGTACCAGGCACTCAGCTGCACCCCTGGACCTTCTTTTTGTAAGCCCATCGCCACGTGAAGCAGCCCCATTGACAACCTATGGAAAGTAGGTAGGAGCCCAATGTTAGATCTCCCAACTTCAGGCCACGTTTACATCGTTTGGCGAGCATGTTAAACAAGATCTCGAAACATTTCCAGGCGCGCCTCCTCTCTACTTGCGTCCCGACACTCACCCGAACTTCCGTCGCCCGCAGGGGACGTGGACTTCTGGCCCGATGCTAGAGGACCCGAGCCCGTGGTGGCTAGGATTCGTCAGGGTCCATGCCACTAAATGACCGCCCGGGCCAGGTACCAGCGCCCGGGGCTCCTAGCAGCAGAACTCCCTAGCCAGTAGGCGTCTTCTCCGCCATGAGTCTAAAGCGCCCTTAGTGCGCTCCTTAGCAATCCAGCCCAGGGGTCAGGTCCGGTCGGCGCCAGTACGTACCTTGAACAGGAGGTACCCGACAACGTTGCCCAAAGTAGCCCAGCGCTAATGTACTTCTAGTCTCCAGGGCGGGCTATCAAATCCCCTAAACCGCGTGTCCAGTGAATGGAAGGAGCCTGGAAGTCACTGAAGCCTTTCCCCTGGCCCTGTCCGACTGATTCCACTTTGAGGGTGTCCTTTTTTCTTTGCTCTTCGACTCCTGAGGCGTGTCCAACGTCGACTTTTAACGTTACTACGTAGACCGGTATCTCTCCTTTCCCTTGTCGCGTTGATATTTCTCTATCGTGCGTTCCTCTCCTTCTCCTCCTCCTCCATCTTCTACCCGACGACGCCCCTCCTCTAGGGACCATCATTCCCCCTCCAGCGCTGGAACGAGAGATAGCCAGCGAAATCCGTCACCAGATCGCCCGTTGGCCGCCTGTTTAATTAGATCCCCCCACCCCTGGTCGGGATAAACACTCGCCGTCTTCCTCGCTCCCACTCGTAGACGCTTTCTACGGAGCAAGCGCCGCTCGAAAGCCAGTCTGCGATACCTCACGATCCTCTCACCGACGACCACAACCCGTCAAGCCCGCAGATCTATGACGCCGTAAAGAAGACCCCTTCTGCGTACGCGGAGACAAGCATTCCTAGCCTTTTGCGGCTTCCCGAGCTTCGCTGCGTCGATTTCCGTGATCGCCGCCGCTGAAGACGAAACGACGCCTGAGACATCACAAGTATCGACGGCAACTCGCCAACAACCGTCATGGCGACCTCCCCACCGACATCGCCGGGTGGACTCCCTCAACGGCCTCTGAGCTCCATCGCCAGAGCTGCACCCAGAAGCACAAGCCGGTTGAGCATGACAAGCAAGACAGGAGGTGGCAGTAGAGCTTCTGACGAAGACAGCCGGACGGCTGTCAAAGTTGGTATGTTGTTCGCATCCCTGGTGTTGGATTGAAGATGCTGACGTTTTGTTCTAATAGCTGTCCGTGTACGGCCGCCGCTCAAGTCTTCCGATCCTGGATACGACCTAATTCCCCAGCGATTTCAGCGATCTATGGTTCAAACCACTTCTGATACCAGCCTCGCCATCGATTCCCCTCAGGGTCGCAAACTATTTGTCTTCGACCGCGTTTTCGACTCAGATGTAACGCAAGAAGGCCTCTGGAGCTACCTTTCTGACTGTGTGAGTGCGTTCACGCAAGGATACAATGTCTCATTACTGGCGTACGGTCAGTCCGGCGCTGGTAAATCCTACACTATGGGCACTTCGGGCCCTAGCGAACAGCATGACTCTGAACTGATGGGTTGGTCAAACTTGCCTTTGTAGCACGCGCGATATGCTGACCATCATTTTAGGTGTAATTCCTCGAGCTGCTGCAGCGCTATTCGAGAAGCTTGATGCGCCTAAAGCAACGGCGACGACACCGGCCAAGTCTAACCGCAGCTCCATGTCCCACCTTCGAAGTCCCCGGGGGTATGGTCAGCAGAATGACCTTGGCGATCGCAATTGGTCCCTCAGAGCCACGTATGTCGAAATTTATAACGAACAGCTGCGCGATCTCTTGGTTCCCGACACGACCCCGATGAATGAGCGTGGAAATGTTGCCATTCGCGAAGATACAAAAGGAAACATTATCTTGACCGGGCTTCGGCAAGTCGAGATCAACTCGGTGGAAGACCTGATGAATGCGCTCAACTTTGGCTCATCGATTCGCCAAACTGATGCCACGGCAATCAACGCCAAATCGTCCCGATCTCATGCCGTCTTCTCCCTCAACCTTGTTCAGCGCAAAAATAAGTTTGGCTCCGGTCAAGGCACTGACAAGCGCTTCTCTGTGCCTCTTGAAGCCATGACAGGCCAGGATGTTTCGGTGACCACCGACAGCAAGCTTCACTTCGTCGATTTGGCTGGCAGTGAAAGACTCAAGAACACAGGCGCGCAGGGTGACCGCGCTAAGGAGGGTATTTCCATCAACGCCGGTCTTGCCGCGCTCGGCAAAGTCATCAGCCAGCTTTCATCTCGAAATCCCGGCTCTCACGTTTCGTATCGTGACTCACGCTTGACACGGCTGCTCCAGGACTCGCTCGGCGGCAATGCTATAACTTACATGATCGCCTGTGTTACGCCTGCCGAATTCCATCTGAGCGAAACTCTGAACACAGTTCAGTATGCCCAGCGAGCCCGAGCGATCCAGTCCAAGCCCCGCATTCAGCAGGTTGAGGAGAGTGATAAGCAGGCTGTGATCGATCGCCTCAAGGCCGAAGTTGCGTTTCTACGCGAACAGATTCGTAGTGCTGAACGTGGCGGCAGTAGCCCGAGGCGCAACGTTCCCGGCCCTAGTGAGCGATCCGACCGCCAGAATGAGCGCGAAGTTGAGCTTCAGAACCAGCTCTTGGACACGCAGGAGAACTACACGGCCCTCAGCCAACGCCACGCACGTCTGATCGCCGAGTTGGCGCGCGCTCGTGAGAACGAATCAGACGAGAATCAGCAACATGAAGACTCTCTCGGCGACAGCGCCACCGACCGCCTCAATCGATCCAACTCTTTTGCGCAGGCTGTTGAGCAGGTTGTGCTTGAATACGAAAAGACTATCCAGTCACTTGAGCAGTCCCTATCTAGCACCCGTGGCACATTGTCTAACACGGAAACCACCTTGCTCGAGAAGGAAACAAAATGCGCGTATGTCGAGACTATCAACACCCAGCTCCAATCCCGACTGCAGAAGCTTGTGGACCGCGAAACGAGCACTGAGAATTATCTTCACGATCTCGAAGCAAAGTTGGACGGCCACACTAGTGGCGAGGAAAAGAATTCTACTATCATCATGGAGCTTCGTAAGGAGATTGCTCGTGTCCGAGAGAACGAAGCCTCCTGTGAAGACTATATTTCCACCCTTGAGGAGCGTCTTGCTGAGGCTGATCAAGACGCCGAGCTGATGCAGCGCGAAATTGATCGTCTCGAGCAGGTGATCGAGCGTCAGCGAAGCCTTGGGAAGCTTGACTCCCTTCTTCATGAACTCGATCAGATCCAGGATGGCAAGGATGTTGAAACAAACAACGTACCGGAGTCTTCCTCAGTGGAGCACACCAACGGCACTGGCCCTCGTCGTGGCATGGCCGAGCATTCTCGAAGCCTATCTCATGTGAGCCGCCACAGCCAGTTGGAAGACCCCATTCCCGAAGGCGACGAGGAACTTGAGAGCGCCCAGTCCAAGATCAGTACTGTCAAGGAGGAAGCCGAAGAGGACACTCTCCGCCTCGAGAAACCCACTGAAGATGCTCCCCCACAGAGCCCAGCTCAATCCAAGTTTGTGGCGGACAAGCTCGAGTCGATCACCCAAGAGCTCATTGACTTGCGCGTCGAGCACGAGTCGACTCTGCACGACTACGACTCGCTTCACTCAAAGTACGATGAAGCTATGCGTAGGCTCGCCGAGATGCAGGACGCCGTGGACGAGGCGCGTCACCACCCGCGTACGCGCGACTCCGTCATCTCTGTTGCTACTCCAACGCACACACGGCCCGAGTCTTTTTTGTCCTACGCGAAGACAAGCGATCTGAAGGATGGTCCACGTTCATCTTTTTCGCGATCACTCTCTTCGGAATTATCTTCGGCAATGGAGTCGCCTGCTACCGCGGCCTCATCCAACGGAGATGCGTTATCTGAAGATGACACAGCTACTACCAAACCTGCGAGCGCCTCAACTGACGACCTTTCCAATAATCAAAGTGCTGAGCTTGCAGCGGAGCTCGAACGACTCAGGGCCATTGCCCAAGAGCGCGAGGTTGCCGAGAAAGAGCTCGCGGAGCGGTACGCCCAACTCGAATCACAGCACAGCGAGACTCTTGATATCGTTGAGGAGCTCAAGACGGATCTGCACAGAGCGCGTGTTATCGAAGCCACATCGCCTCGTACAAGTACCCCGGTTATTCGCCGCAAGTCAAGCCAAAACCTGCTCGTAGTTGACCGCGCCCACCGCCCTTTTACCTCCCTGCGCAACATCGCTGCCGAAAACTTTGAGAATCATCCTGAGATAATGCAGAATTTTGAGCTGAATCTCAACGCCGCTATGCATGAGCTTCATACCAGAAGCGAGCGCATTCAGGAGCTGGAGGCGGACATGGCGGCTGCTAAGAAAGAGATGGAGACCAAGATGACCATCATCTCGGGGTTGACACGTGAGCGGTCCAGTCTCAAATCTAGTCCCGTAGAGATGTCCATGGTGGCAACTCTGCGAGACCAGCTTGGGCAGAGTGAAAAGCAGCTTGCCGACACAAGAGACGCACACATTGCCCGAGAGCAAGCATTGACCACCGAACTGGAGTCGCTCCGTCAAGCACTGGCGTCAAAGCCCGACCCCGAAGAAGCTGAGACTGTTGAGCAGAAGTATGGAGAGCGGATTGCCGAGTTGCAGACAGAGCTAGCGACCTGGGAGAGCAAGCATAAGGAAGCACTCGACTCAATGGCTAGGACAGAGACAGAGATGCGTGGTACGATCCAAGAGCTTGAGGCTCAAGTGGCATCGTCCACTTCTCAGCTCAGCCAGTCTCATGCTCATGCGTCCAGTGAGCAAGACCAGTCAACTAAGGAGGCGGAGCAGAGGCAACAGAACCTTATTAGCTTCCTGCGCAGCGAGATTGACGAGTATAAGGCCATCATTAACAGTAACGCTACCAAGGTTGCCGAACTGGAGCAATCGCATGCCGCCGCCCGTTCTGAACTAGACGAGCTGAACAAAGCCCATGCCTCGGCAAATGAAGACAACTCTCGCCAGGTTGAACTGATCGCCCAGCTCGAGGCGAAGATTGCCGCACACGACGAGGCCACGAAGAACCACCAGGCTAGTCTGGACGAGCTCAAAGCCAGCCACTCCAAGGCACTGGCCGACCTCAAGACCAGCGAGCAGAAGGGCTACGAGGAGCAGGTCGAAGTTCTGCTGTCGGAGCATGCCGAGGGGGTGCTTCAGCTTGAGTCGGAGCTTGCTGAAGCTCGCAACGACCTAACGAAGGTCGCCTCCCAGGTGGCCGATGCTCTTGGTGTAGATGTTAGCGTCGAGATGTTGACGGAACGCATCAATGCTCTTGTTGTGAGCAAGCAAACTTTGGATGAGGAACAGAAGAAACGTGGTGAGATGGAGTCACACCTCAAGGAGCTTACGAGCATCAACGACAAGATTGTTCAGGACCTAGAGGAAGCCAAGGCTGCACTCACCGAGATGCTCGACGGCGGTGAAGCCCGCGGCCGTCTTGCGGACCAACTGGCTGCCGCCAAAAGCAAGATGGCTGATCTTGACAGCCGTAGCAAGAAGAACAGCCGTCTGGTGGAGGAGCTCGAGGAGCAGCTGCAGAACAACTTTGACGAAGTCCAGATGACGAACAACCGTATGAGCACCATGCAGACTGAGCGCAACGTGCAACTGGACGAGGCCAACGCCGCTACTGCACGCCTCCAGGCAGAATTGGAAACCGTGCGTGAAGATTATACAGCACTTCAGGTAAGTTGACTTGGACAAGATGATTAGCTGCATAACTGACAGTGGATAGACCAAGTTTGAAGAGTTAGTGGCTGGCGTCCAGCGGTCGAACTCTAACTCGACCATCCGCAAGAGCGCATCCCACGCTTCACTACCATCACCTCCACCAGCCATCCCGCTACCGCCTCTGCCGAGCGGTGCCGGCTCTCCCGTCAACGGTGTACCCAGCTCCCCAACAAATGTGCGCCCAGCCAGCAAAGACAACTTCAACATCTCACAAATCACTGAGGACCAGGAGGCGCGCATCCGGACGATCGAGAAGCATCTCTCTGCCGAGCGACAGCTCACCCAGACGCTCGAGGAAGCCCTCACTGACCTGGAGAAGCAAACCAACAAGGTTAAAGCCGACTGCGACGCGTGGAAGAGGCGTGCAGGGGACCTTGAGACAGAGGTGAAGGAGCTCAAGGACCGCCCGCCGCCGGAGCCGGTGCATGACAACCGGTGGAGCCTCCAGGCGGTCGAAGAAGAGCGTAAAAAGCGACAGGCTGCGGAGGCGGCGCGACGCCAGCTTGAGGAGCGGATGAATGCCATCAACAAAAACAAGAAGAAGAAGGGAAGCCTGAACTGCTTCTAGGGGGGGCTGAGCTGCGTTTAGAAGACCTTCCGATCAGATGTGCGATGATGCGGTATGGTCAGTACGGGGTTGAGTGAGCGAGAGAGGCGGCGGGTTTGCTACGCCTTTATGTCCCATCACGTTTCCTCTTTTTGTTGTCGTTGTTGTTCACCATATTCCCCCTTGCGTTTACTGTCAGTCTGACGACCTTTTCCCGTCGGACAACTCTCAACCAAGATGGCGAGACTTGTTTTGAGCACTGGCCAGGAGTTTGGAAGGGATTTTTTGGTTCGTTCTTGTTGTTGAGAGAATACCACCTACACGAGCAGTCCGATGCGTGCACGATGAGATTCGATTATTTTTTGACGTTTTCTTTCTTCTTTTTCTTCCCATCGTCTGTCACCTGGAATCTTATTCCACGTTTTGACAGAGGGTGCTGGGTGGCCTTTTTTATTCTTTTCGAAAATGAGCGAAGGATAGGATGATTCTTATGATGGCCCCTGATTAGGGGTCGCGTTACATATACGGGACCTGCTTGTGCCCGCACCATAGTGGTAAATACTAGTTTCAAGACCTTGCACGGTTGTGCCTATTCACTCAACTCGACCCGTCTTGATTGTCGCTGCCCTCGGAAGGCAGAGCCTCGGGGAACCAGCCGAACTCGGAAAAGTCTACTGAGAGCTCACCCATGGCGTTGGTTGTGACTTGCACGCCCTCGGCCTGCAGCGCCGCAGCCTGTGCGCGAGAGCCCTCTGGCTGAGATCTGTGAAGTCAGCGTGTATAGCATCCTGTAAGATGGGGGCCGTGTCACCTCGGAGAGATGATGCCCTTTGAGTTGATGACGCGCTGCCACGGGACGTTGTCGTGGTTGAAGCGCTGAGAGGCATCGGACGGGAGGTGTTTGAGACAGACGCCGACCTGGCGAGGGCGCTGAGCTTGGGCTGTAGTGTCAGAGCTTGGCTCTACTGCCTGCTTGATGATGAGCTTACGGGTGCCGACCAGCATGGCGATGTGGCCGTAGGTGGTGACCCTTCCGTGGGGGATCTCTTGGACGGCGGAGTAGACGGCGTGGAAGAAGGCTGCTGCTTCGTCGGAGCGGGGCATGGTGGGCTTCTGGGGAGAGCAGCGAGGGGAGGAAATATTTGTAGTGAAAAGATGTGATGTTGATAGTTGGATTGAAAGTGTCTTGGCTGAATTGTTGTGTTTGAAAGGGCGTGAATGCGGGTTTGCGGGCCTCTGGGAGATAAAAGCACACTAGGTTTATTAATGCTTGTGTCGTGTTGTTTCATCAACGCCTCCAGCACAACAGTTTTCCTAATGCTAACTAATACAAGGAGTATCGAATCACAAGACTGTGTCTAACCAGACTGTATCATTTCAAATATGTATGGATTGTTTCATACTTTACATATAGTCACGGTTATAGCTGCCTCCATGTTTTTTATCTTTCCGTCAGGTGGGGACGATGATTGCTTACCAAGTCACCATGGGATAGACTTCACTTTATGTCTCTGTTTGGCTGACGTTTTATGCTTCTTCATCTCATCATCTTATTTTTCTATCATGTCAACTATACAATCTAAGCTATGACAACTCAGCGCTAACGACCCATTGCTCCAGGTATATCCAACATTTACAAACTAGCATGCTTCTCGTTCACCAGCACATATCTGTACCGCGCCTTGCCCTCCTCCAGATCCAGGATCGCCTGGTTGGCGTCCTTGAGGGGCCTCTTCTCGATCCAGGCCTTGACCTTCTTGTCGACGGCCAGCTGCAGCATCTCCTCGATCTCCTTGGGCGATCCAATGGCGCTGCCGCCGACGGTGAAGCCGCCGGTGATGAGGGTGAAGGCGTTGATGGGGGGCATCTCTCCGCCGTCGGGGGCGCCGACCTGGATGAAACGGCCGCCGTATCGGAGGAGCTTGAAGTAGTCGGTGAGGGGCATCTTGGGGCTCGAGACGGTGCAGATGATGAGGTCGATGCTCTTGAAGTTCTTTGTCGTCCAGTCCTCGTCGTCGTCGGTGGCGATGTACGCATCGGCTCCTAGGGCCAGCACCTCGTCCTTCTTGGACGCCTTGCGCGAGATGCCCACGACCTTGTCGGCGCCGAGGGCCTTTGCGAACAGCACGCCAAAGTGGCCGAGACCACCGACGCCCACGATACCGACCGTCTTGCCGGGTCCGCAGCCATTGTTGCGAAGGGGCGAGTAGACGGTGACACCACCGCAGAGCATGGGCGCCGCCTCCTCAGAGGGCAGACCCTCGGGGATCTTTACGACGAAGCGCGAGTCGGTGCGGTTGTAGTCACCGTAGCCACCGTACGACTTGCCTACGTCGTCGGGGTAGACGCCGCCATATGTGTTGACGTTGCCGAAGGGGCAGTAGTTGGGTCGGCCGACGGAGCACTCGGGGCAGTCGTCTCGGAGACAGCTTCTAGCCTGGGCTCCGACACCGACGCGGTCGCCGACGCTGATGTTCTTGACCTTGCTGCCGACGCGGACGGCTTTACCGACGATCTCGTGGCCAACGCAGCATGCTGTTGGGTGAAGTCAGTATCTTGCTGAAGTGAGACTTGGCGATTGCTTCACGTACGGTAAGGAGTCTCTCCCCATCCGGAGCGCAGGGTATGGATATCAGAACCGCAGATGCCGCAGTGTGTGATCTGGATGTCGACGTCATGCTCCTCCCACTTCTTGGGCTCGAAGGAACCCCATTCCATCTTGCCGTTGGCGGCTTCGGGCGTGCGGCCCAACCAGCCTTGGAACTCGTAATCGGTAGACATGTTGGTGGTGAAGATTTGGATGGAGGATGAGTAGTTGAGAGAGAGAGAAGTCGAAGTATGGTGAGTGAATAACTTTTGATAATGGCCTGCTAGCCCTGCGTTTTATATAATGCGTCGAAACCTTCTATGGACATCTAGAGACCCCCCCCACCACGTCATGGTCATGGAATTTATCAGCAGCCAAAGCCGTCGAAAACTAGGTACGGTCTGAACCTAACTAAACTAGTCGGAGTTTACTGCCGGATATAGCGTCGAGAGACACGGAGTGGAAGCTATCGCCGTATTGCGCTTGGCCTCTGCGCTCGCCTTGGCCCGAATAAAAGGGCCGGCCGAGTGGATGAAAGAAGAGACAGTCACTCCACCAAAGAAAGGAATGATAGTTAGTTAGTTATGTGAAAACTGGCCGTGTCTATCCGTACTTTCACACACTGAGATTTCTGCTCTGGTGGGCCACAGACACTTGCTTCTACGTATGGACTGTATCTGTACGTAGTCATGCTAGTCCGTCTTCTACCCTAACAGTTACCTACTCTGTACGGAGTACTAACTAACGTTACTACATACACTTCGGATATAACGGTTGGATAGAACTTCTGGGTCCGTGATAATAAACATCTGACAAGACTGACATCAACATCGTCATTCCGTGAACTAACTAACGTAGGATCCCGATCCCCAAGCTCTGGCTAGGACCCAGTGTAAGCAAGTTGCATTAGCGTCTCTTTTGCCAACAGATGGCATGACAAGTTACGTATCGATTAGCGAGGGATGTCTAGTAAGTTAACGTAGTTAGGTAGTGTACAGAGTACAGACTAGTTACTCTTCCTTCATTCTTTATTTTTCATTCTTCTTTATTTGTCATCTGGAATAAAATACGAGCTACAGTGTACTAACTAACCACGGTACTCCCTACTCCCTCGGAAATAAGACCCCGGCATCTCGGCGTGGCCCGTAAGCTACTTGCAGCACGATAAATAACTGCCGGGGGGTGGCGAAATTCTTCCTCACCACATACAGAAAAAAACCTCTTCCATCAGTCTCTGACGACATGGCCGAGCCGAAGCAACAAGTATCTCCGCCGAAACGCTTCGGGCCTGCTCCGCGGCTGACCGAGGTACGAGGGCCCGAGGACGACTGGACCGGAGTGACCAAGACGGCCGACCGACGGAGGCGACAGAACCGTCTCAACCAGCGAGCCTACCGTTAGTCTCTGCCTCCCAAGCACACACACACACCGTTGCGTTGCTGCTGTCTCTGCCCGTATCCTACCGTTGCTGACGAGGCTGCAGGAAGGCGGAAGCTTGCCCATGGCGGCGAGGCGGCGGAGCAGATCGTCTCGCAGCGACAGGCTGCTGCTGCGTGGTCGGCTGATGGCTACCTCATGGAGAACGATCCGCGGAGACGCGCAGTTGTGTGCGCCTTTCTGCAGCTGGTCCATGTGCAGTACACGCTGAGGAACCACCGCCTGACCTATCTCCCGTCGCTCATCCGCCTCAACGCCATCAATGCCCTTTCGCGCAATGCGCACTCGATCGGCATCCCGCCCGACGGCCTTTGTCGCGACGAACTGATCTCCCCGTTCAACGCGCTGGGCCCGAGGCCCCTTGAGAATGTCCCCTTGGAACATGCCTACCCGGAGAGCCTCCGACCGACGCTGTTGCAGGCTGCTGTAGAGCACCATCCCTGGACGGATCTGCTGCCGTTCCCGCGGTTCCGAGATAACATCCTCAACGGGATAACGAGCGGTGCCCTGGACGAGGATGTCCTGTGCTGCGATATACTCTCCGTCGTGAGCAGCGAGGATCTGGACGAGGCCTTTCTCATTATCTGGGGGGAGCCCTCGGATCTGTACGGATGGGAGGTCAGCGAGGGGTTTCTGAGGAAATGGGGCTGGTTGCTGAGGGGATGTCCCGAGATGATCGAGTCGACGAATCGATGGCGTCTGCAGCGAGGTGAGACGAGGCTTAACGTGAGAGTGTGATGACCTCACACGACGGTTTTCCCAGGGTGCAATGCTTCGACGATGGAATACCCTCTGGAAAGAGAGTGTATCTATTGAACTATCTCGAATGAGTGTGAAGAAGAAAAAGACACTCTATCGCGACCACGGTGGTCTCGAGGAGAAGGATATACACATATCGGCAAAACTCGACGGTAATCTCGCCTTACACCAACGACTAAAACCCCCAGTCTTTCTGTTGGCCCCAGTATCCCTGCCAGCCGCTCTCTGTCGGATCAAACGACTTCTCCTTGGGACATCGGTCTCGGTAGCCGCGGGCGCCGTTGCACAGCAAATCCCCGTCAAAGTTCTCGACGATGGTATCTGCTTCCCCGTCAGAACACATCTCCCAAAGGTATCGAAAGAAGGGGGGTTTTTACCCAGATTCATGACTGTCTCGCCAATGGTACGCACGCCGTCTGGGAAACTCCAGCACCGACACCAGAAATACGCTCCGTCCTGCCTCAAGACGCACTGGGTGCAGCTACCGTGCCAGTTACCGCTACCATCATCAGCCAAGGCCGTTCCAAAATGCAGTTTCCCGTCACGCTTACCCAGGCCCAGGGGCGAGTCTGCCGTTCTTGTTGAGCATGCACTCCCCCAGCTTGAGGGATGTGCAGCGCATATTGCCCGCAAAGTCGGGACAGCGCGCCACGAGCAGCGGCGACTCGAGGTAGCCGTCGTGCATGGCGGCCGGCTCTTCGCTCTCCATGTCCTTGTCGCTGAGGTAGAAGCGGATGTCCTTGCAGGTGCTGAGGAAGCCGCGCTTGCTGAGGGCGCGCGCGTCGAGCTGGACCGTCATCTCGCCCGCGTCGAGGGCACGCACGGAGATGGCGCTGCCGGTCCCGTTGTCGGCGGGCGCCGTGATGGAGAAGCCCGGCGGGTACGGGGACTGGGCTCCGTCGGGGGTGACGGGACTTGCGAGGGTGCCGATGATGGCGATAAAGAGCGGAAGGAGCACGAGATGCATGGTAGTGAGTGATTGGAAGTAGTTGGATGGTGGACTGTCGATGGGTTGAGTCTGTTCGTGAGAACTGGCCGGTCTATATAGGCGAGTCCATCTCTCAACAAACTGTCTGATATCCAGCCTCCAATACCTCTGCCACTAATCGAATTATTCTTCCATGTTTCACAGCGCGCACGGGTTAGTATTGTTCTGCAGCATTTGACATGATATATCCCTGCGTTGATCATGGGAATTGCTATTTTGGAGTTTCTGAACAAAGGAACGGCGGACTCGATTGCCACCGCACGCCGGGTATCAAGAGCTCCAAGACGGCTTTTGCAAGACGACATTTCCATGTCCGTTTTCGTCTGCAGGACAATATCAAGTGAGATTCCGCGGGATGATGGCACACCGTGGGTTGGGTTGCATGGAGCATGGCATCGTGACCTGCTTCGTTGATCGTGCACTCGCATTCGAGCTCAGCAGTAGCCTACCAGGCACGTCTGATACTGCGGGTGACTGTTTGTGGTTTTATTGGTTGCAAGTGCGTTGAAAGGTGTATCCTCATGTTCTCCGCAGTCCAGTACCACCGCTCAGCACCAAATCTTTCTTTAGCCCGCCTCTCGAAACTATCCGCTTCATACCAGATGTATCCTCTCAGGGAGTGGACCTTGGTAATCAGGTCCAGGGGAGCCGTCATCTAGAAGCCCTGCACATGCCTCTCCCTCCATCAGCCCAGGGATGAAGGCAGGTCCGATAACAGAATAGTAGGCCCCGTCCTCGCCTTGAGACGGCTGCCGTCGTAGGATCATAGGTAAGCTGCAGCCAAATAAGACCCAGACTTCATCTCCCGCCTGAGCTGGGCAAGCCCCGCAGCTATAGGAGGTGAATCCTATAACCCCCCGCTGTGTTTTTATGAAACCACCACCTACCAAGGAGACCACGAGTAAACTTGCAAGGACTGTATACAAATTTGTACCATCACCATAGAAAATCACATCCCAGGCTGCCTCATTCAAAGTTAAATTTGGTCGTTCTAGCCAAGTGGGAAGTTGGTGTAGGGCTGATAGTATCTCTGATACACCATTTGGCTCGTGACCAATCGTGGATCCGTGGTAGAGGCATGTCAATAATTGGATTGCCGAAATAAGCCGACTTTTACCCCCAAAAGCCACCATTAGATCCAGCGCTTTACGGACAGGTAAATCCAGCAACAGCTCTGACTGCGCCGTATCCGTAACCGAGTCGTTCTTAATGCCCCGAGTAGCAATGAGTCTGTCTCTGAACTCAACTGATGCATGGACCGTTGATGCCCTGTGATCTAGTAACCAAATGACTAGACTGGAGTTCTTCTCAGGCGTGGGAAGCCACGTTGGGAAGGCCTTGCACTCGCAGCAGTTTTTCCTTTCTCCCAAATCGTAGTAGCATAGAAAGTCGAGTGACCGGTGCTTATAAGTATGATGCTTGGCTACCAGACTATATGTGTCGACTTGTCGCAGGTTGTAGTCGGGTAAGATGTCGTTTTCATCACAGTCACGCGCGAGTCCCAACATGCCGTACACTCGGTCCTGGTAGTCAGTGGCTTCAAGATTAGCCGACTTAAGGAATAGGTTCAGAAGGCTATGTCGTATAGTAAGTACCGAAGACTCCCAGTCTTCGGTAGTAGCTAGGAAGCCGTCGTACATGGTTCGGAATAGGCTGCCAGATATCCCTCTGCTGTCGTATACTAATGTAGACCAACTTATCGCAAGGTGAAAAAATGTTCCCATGACGGCATGGTTAAATCGCACGAGGAGGTGCGATGAAAGGACGCCCCTGGGAAGATGAAATTGTAGATTTCGGGCGAGGAAAAGCTCTTGTTGTGTCCAGACCCTCCTGAAGTATGAATCGCTGAATATCTGGCAGACTGGGTCCCAAAACTCAGGAGGGAACCTGTTCGACTCAACTGAGCTGCGCAGTTGTCGAATATTAGAGCCACCCGGGCACACATCCCAATTGATTTTTTCTAATAAATTGAGCCGGCGGGCCATCTGGAAAGGCTTCGAGTAGGGATCGACGTCAACGTTCAACCAGACTCTGACCGTCTGAGCAGTGCTGTAGATGGCGCACATGTAACGGACTTGATGGCCGCGCTCCTGCTTGTCCTGCTGATTGATACATATGGCGTCGATCCAGAGTGTCCTAGAGGCTTTTGGGCGACGCAGACCGACGAGGACTTTTTGCAGGTTTGCCGCGATGTCGAGAAATCTATCGCCGTCGATGGCGACTCTGAAGCGAGGCGCTGGATCGCCCCAGACATAGCTGACTGCGTCGAAGACGGGATCAGTATCCAGATCGACCGTCGTCAGCCTGCCGCGTAACTCTGCGTTCTTTGCACCCGGGAGAAGCTCGAATAGGCGGATTTGGCGTTTTTGTTCGTCCAGAGAGTTGAAGTGATAAGGCTGTTTTGTCTTTGATCTTTTCGAGGGCCTCGCCAGTAGCGGGGAGCTGGGCCTCCTCTTGCGAGTTTGGGAATGACGACTCCGGGTCTGTGCCATTGGGAAAATGATTAAGATGCTGTTGATACAAAAAGGTTGACCAGAGGAAGGCAGAAGAGAAGCTGAAGAAAAGGGAATGAAGAGATGGAAGAAAAGGGAATAAAGAGATGGAAGAAGTGGAAGAAATGGGAGTGGAAGTGGAAGGGGTTAAAGAAGGCTCCAGGTCGAGCAGGTCGCTCGCCGCCATAGCCACCGCCAGTTAACAAAATTGAGGCTGTGTCGTCGTCGTCGCCTTACAGGATGAGCAATGCTACAATTCGGCATATTTATTTCCCGTTCCTGCCACATTCGGCTCTCACTTCACACCGCAAGGTGAGGAGCAAGGCATTTCTAAATAGTAGCAGGGGACGTCACTTCGCCAAGTAGCCCAAGTAACGTTATATCCTTGGCGAAGTAAGTTGAGAATGTGATCTACCAGTAGCTCAGCCCCAAGCAACAAGAACTCACATCCAACATGGGAAAATAACTCTATTATACTCATGTTTCGTCTCTGAAACACGTGCGTGGTATCTACAACACTCAGCCCGCCTCCTCAACCCTTACCTCGCGGCCGTCGAAAGGGATGTGCTTCAGTATTCAGCACAAACTCGTCTAGATGCACCAATTCTGGAGGCGAAAATATGAGATAAAAGTACTTGAGCGTCTCAGAAAGCCAAAAGCTCTGTTTCCGTTAGCATGTCATGTTACGCTACAAGACGCAAGAACGAGCAAGATACTCACCTCCATCGAGTCGACCAACTCGGTCTCCAAAGACGTCACATCCTTAATCCCGGCGTTGGCGTGCTCTGTAGAGGTCCAACGGACAATGGCCTGGAACATATCCCACGCCATGTCCTGCCATTGAGCATCGCCCGTGATGCGGTACAGGATGAAGATGCTCTCGATGGCTTCTGGGCGGAGCAGATATCGTGGGTCGCGCGCATTTCTAAAGCCCGGCGGAATAGGCGTATCTCCCTCCGGCCTCCAGAGGCTCTCGTCGTACTCGCATGCCTCGAGGGTCGGACACGTCACCAGGTTGAAGATCTCGGGCATCAGACCCGTGGGGAACGCCTTGTACGCCCAGCCGCATCCCCGAGCAAGACGCTCTCCTATGTAGACGTGCTCCTCGATATCAAGGAGTTTACCACCGAGGGCAAGCATGCCGCCGACGAAGCATGTGAGATGCTGGCTCTCGGGTACAAACTCGACCTTCTCGTTGACGTGAATATCGCCAGCGAACAAGACATCCTCCTGGTTCGGCAGCATAGGCCGATACAGTAAATGCTTAATTATGACGTCCGTTGCCGTGCGGTACATCTGTTCATAATTCCCATCCAAGCCGCCCAGGAGTGCATGCATCTTGGGCAAGTACTCGTACAAGGAGTCGGCCAGCGCTCCGAGGGAAAAGGTGTTGTCATTGACCTGTTCGTGCTGAAAGTCCAGACAGAGCGGCCACATCCCCGGCAGGAGTGTGTGGTTCTGGGTCTGCACGAGGAACTGGGTGACACGGTCCGTAGCATCGTAGAATTTGGTATCACCGGTGAGTTGCGAGAGTCTGGTGAACTCCATGACCAGGGAGCTGGGAGACGCGGAGGGGTCGTGGACACCAGCGACTTGTTTTCCGTTGAGGGCATCGTCGAAATTGAGCCAGAAGCCAGGTAAGCGATTCGGGGTGTCGAAAGCGACGTATAGCATCTCACCCAGTTCAACCGCCTTTTTCAAAAGAGCCTTATCGCCACTCAAGTCGTAAGCCCCAAGGAGGCCCCCAAGATGCCGAATAGTCGTCTCGAATAAGTTGACGGCGCCCTCGTGAGTCTCGCCCCAGTTCAAGGAAGCAGCCGCGTTAGCAGCCTCGCTGAACTCTGTCTTGAGGCCCATGATCCAGAGGGTGTCGAGAGAATCAACAAGGGTAGCCGCCCAGCCTCCATAGTTGTCCTTTCCTTTGGCGGAGAGCGGCATCAGCTCGTCTCTCATCCACGCATACTCCCTGTAGGCCTTGTAGCTCCGTAGAAACTCATTGCGCACCGCGTTCCGGCGGATCTCGGTGTCTGCCGTGTGACGGAACTTGCTCGGGTCCGCCTGGACCCGGGGTAGCTGATGAGGCTGTCCAGCTGGTAGAGGCTTGATGGACGAGGGCGGATAGAACTGCTTCGCCGTAGACCAGTTGTAGCTACTGGGGACGAACTTTGTGCCCGAGGGAGAGAGGAAGAAATGCCAGAACGCTAGTGCCGCTAGAAAGGAGGTGACGAGGGTGGCTCGTGACGGGCGTGACCGTCGTCTTACTCGGAACATGGTACAGGCTGAGCTCAAGATGAGGTTCGATAGACCCGAGAAGTCAATTCATCGAGACAAGCGTGGTCCTGACGAGATAGTTATTTCTTATCCGTGGATTCAGTAAATGTTGGTCGCAGCCGCCGACCATAGCCGCAACAAATCACCCCAAGATGCAGCGAATCACGGCTCAGCATCGGCGCGCTGGTGGTTTTGATCCTTGTCATGATAACTACGGTAACCCCTTTGTTACCGACAGCATGGAAATTAACGTTGACGTTGGCTCTTTTATGGCGGACCCGGCGCGTAATACGTAGCTAAGAATACCAAGAATACCATTGCTATCTTGGTTCTGTTGGGCCAAGATTTGTTATAAAGCAGCGAACCGTGGCTTAGCACTCCAGTGCGTTGGGCGCTCTGAAGTTTCTGACCCTTGTTGTGATGAAACATATCAACGTTATTCAGGGAATTCTATTTGTTACCGGTGAAATGGAGAATGGCTCTTTATTGCGGACTCAGCGCGTAGCAACCAACAACAATACGTACAACAATACGGATACTCCGTACCGAGCAATCAATTACCTTGACTCGGTTGGTTGTGTCTTTTGAATCATCCACAGCCCGAGGTGGAGTGAGTTGGCAGTTGGTTGTGTTGGTAGTTGTAGCAAAGCAGCACAGCAGGATAACTTATGTCTCGTCTGCCGTTGTCTGAGAAAGATGTTGTCCAAGTTACGTATACAAAGTTTTGACAAATACAATGAAGTGGCTTCTTTTACCACTGCTGGCCATTCCTGCGAGATGCGCTTCACCTTGTGACACGAAGCCGTTGTCACTACCGATCCGAGATGTTCAGGTTGACCCGAATATCGACGACTCTCTGATGAGAGGCATCTTGGCCAAGATTGGGTCTCCCGAGCAGAACATTGTTCTTTTACCGTGGGCGTACGTTGCGGTTTCGTCGACTACCTGCTTCATCTGCTGACTAGCACAGAGAACTGAACAATACCTGGATATACGATGGCCAGGCATATTGCGACAAGACTGTCATCTGGAACGATCGAATCTGCAGAATAAGAAGAGGCGGGCTGTACGACGAGACCGGATCCGAATCATTCCAGAAAGCGAGCGATATCACGGGTGCTGGCGGTGCGACGACTGAAGTCGGCTTCCAAGGTTCAGAAGCAGGCATCAAGAAACTCGTCTCGACCAGTCTCGCCGGAACCGATACCTTGAAGCTCCAAGGATCACCAGCCTTGAAGGGCTTCCCCATTGGAGTGCCGCGTCTCAAATGGGACGCCGGCTACACGCTGCTTCATCCCCTTGGTCTAGGCTCCAACTCGACATATCTCAACGCGCTCCGCAACGCAGGAAAGATCAGTTCTCGCGTGTGGTCCATCTTCTGGGGCAGTATGTCGGCGAGAGACTCGATCGACGGTTCGCTGGTGATTGGCGGATACGATGAGGAGAAAGTGATCGGGAGGAACTACACCGCGCCCCTTGTTTACGACGACTACACGGGTAGTCCTGGTTGCTGGACCGGTATGAAGGTGACTGTTTCTGACATCAAGGTCAACTTTCGTGACGGGTCCGATAAGAGCATCTTCCCTTCCAACACAGCGCTGCCTTGCTGCATCGTTCCACAGCGACAGCTTCTTCTTGAGGCGCCGGACTCGTATGTGTCTAGATTCGAGCAGGTGACTGGGTTCAAGCATACAGAGACGTCATACGGCCTGCACTGGTCAGCTCGTCTCTTTGATGCAGATCAAGTGTAAGTATCTTCAAGCCTCAACCTCGAGCCTGACTAACTGAGCCTCAAGGTTCGACGGCGACATCACCTTTCACCTGGATTCAGGTTTACAGATCCGCGTTCCAAACGATCAATACATCGTCCCCTTCGTCGACATCGACCGGAACGGCTCGCGAGTCACCAAGCCCGAGGTCCGCGAGCTGCTCATCAACGGCGTTGGGCCTCAGCCTGCCACCCTGGGGCGCTACTTTCTCACGTCGGCGTACCTGATGGTGAACCACGATGCGGGCACGTTCACGCTGTGGCAGGCCAATCCGTCTAAGAGAGAGAAGCTGGTTAGAGTATTTGACGAGGAAACTGCTGAGAGCTGCGGCGATGATGCTAGTGGTATTGTCCAACCGTCTGCTACTGCAACGCCGGCGGAGGAACAGGAGACAGAGTCGAGTCGACCGGTTAGAGAGTCGTCTTCGCCCTCTGGAGCTATTATTGGGGGTGCTGTTGCGGGTGCCATAGTCGGAGTGGCCCTGGTTGTACTGGGAGTCTATCTCATTGTACGTCGAAGAAGGATTGCTAACTCGACTGGTCAAGTCATCCAGATCGAGGCGAGACCAGCTGATGAGAAGTCGGGATATCCTTTTATCTATATGCCGCAGGAGATGCCAGCGCCTAAGCCTTTGCCGCATGAAATGCAGGAACAGGCACATTTCGTGTATGAGATGGATGGTAATACGCATTATGCTGGCCATGATGGCCGGTGATTTGAGGCTGCAAAAAGTTGAATATACCTAATAGCGCTCATGTTTGGTTGCAGTTATAAGACCTTGAAGTAAAAAACGATTGCAAATCAATGCCGGTATCTAAAGCAATATGATCAGTGCTATTCCTTCTGTAAGTAAAAGTATGACACCTGCTCCTCTGTGGTATTGATCTTAATCAGTCCGGGCTTATTCGCTTGCTATCTTCCATACTAGCCTGGCCCTCGTCGCCTTGAACTTATCGTCCAGCAAGAACTTGACATGTTGAATGAGATAACTCAGACATGCTATGGTGATACTAAGTTAGTGGTCGGCAGGTTCATGATTATAATTTAGTCAATCCGGACCACTGTTCAGTGTAACCTTCTGATGCGCAGATGGTGAGGGGGGAGTGGATTTGCATAGATGCCATGATACATGAGATCGGGCAGTTACTCAGCCCTCTATCAGTAGCTAGCAGCTAATGACAACACATAAGATGGTTGAATATAAGGACATGCTTTCAGTCAGATATCACAGCCTCTCTCAGGGATGCGTCCTTTGCCAGTTCTAGGATCTGGCCCACCACAGCCTCGACATCATGCGGCTTGATCGGTATGCGATGCCCACCATCCCATTCTACCAGTCTTGTTGTACCAGTCTTGCAATACTCCTTCATAAGCAGCTGGTGTTGTTCAATGCCCGGATCTTTAAGGCCATGGACATGCAGAGTTGGGATGCTCAGCACATGATCACCCTCATTCGTCTGTGGCCAGTCGTCAAAGTCGGAGCTCAGTGTCGCCGCATCAACAACATGACGGGGCTGCTGAAGGCGATGATCTAGCATGACCACGGGACCTCGTCCCGCCATCAGGACGCCGAACCTGAAGTGCGTCAAAGCCTCTTCCGCGCCGAGCTGAGCCGTCACCTGCTGCTGCGTCCAGAGCAGACTCGCAGCGATCTTGGCGCCCTGGGAGAAGCCGAGGATTCCGACCCACTCGCCCGTCCCCGGGTCGTCCTCCATGGTCCATCGGCACTGATAGCGGATCTCTTCGGCGGCGGCCTCGGGCTCAATCTCGGGATGGTCGGGCTGCCAGCGGAGCCAGCGCCGGAAGGGTCCCATGTCGCCATAGACGCTGACGATGGCGGGATGCGGCGCGGACAGGAAGGGCGCTTGCATGAAGACGAAGCGGAATGTTGATCTTAGACGGGCGATGATAGCACGGCATTGAAGCTCGAATACCTCGGCGTTGACACCTCCGCCGTGGAGGCAGAGGATGCGTGGGAGAGGGAGGGAGTCATGATGTGTGTTGCCGTGGACGGCCTTGGACTGTGTTTGTGTCATTGTCACTGTATTCCTCGTTCAGAATGCCGCGTCATGAATGAATCATTGGTCTTCTGGATAGGACGTGTCGTTTCCAAGTTGCTGTTTGTGTATGACAATGTGTCGCTTGACCAAGTTACAGACGGTTTCGGGAGAACCACCTTAGCTATGTCTCAGCTGTCTGATCTTTCGGGTTCCGGCACTTCTTAGTCAGAGTCAGCCCTTTGAGCATCTCGCATAGCAAAAGACACGCATTCGCATTCGCATGTCATAAGATCAAAGCCGTTATCGCTTGCGTTGATAACTAGGCATCCCACAATTTCACTCAGTCGGTGTTTTCGCCAGCACTTCCTCTCCTCATTTGACCTGGGATCTACATTGTGGCTGTGCTGGACCCTGAATCACAGCCACACTCGCGTCGCAATCAAGACCCCGCCAGCCACACTGATGACATCAATCCTCGAGCTGTCGCAACGATCTCTTGAACCGGTTTCACCTTATTTTCTACGCCACTTTCTAGATTACGAGGCCTCTCGCGATTACTGGACGTATTCATTGTTCTTAAAAGCTTCCATCCTGCAGTCCTTTTCTCGTTGGGTCCTTCTCTCCTCCTCCAAGTTTAAACCAGCCACTTGATCTTACACTGTACTCCGTACCTCACATAAAGCTACCCCGCCATCAGCTCATACTACATACCTACCTATTCCCAAACTCCAAATCCTACAACTACACAACCTGTATACCACAACTTCTACAGACCTGATGTCGAACCCTGAAAAAGCTCCCCAGTACCCGTCGTCTGGCGAACAGCCTACTGGCGGCCTACTGCCAACTGCAGAACCTGGGCAACAATACCCTCCCCCGCCGCCTGGCCCTCCTCCGCCCCAAGATTCCGCTGCTCCTCCCGCGTACGAGCAGGGACATGCCGAGATCCCTTCAGACGAGAAGCGATCAGCTCCCCCGGGTTCGCACAGCATCTCAGGTGCTCAAGCTGGTGGATATGAGGGACAGCATCAACCCCATTACCAGACCCAGTCTACCGCAGACCACCAGCAGTCGTATCCTGCTCCTCCACATGTAGCTGGAGGTGAGCATCAGCAGAACCTCCCTCCTCTTCCATCGCTTGGACACCAAGCTGGGCACCAGCAACAGCAGGGTGTTCCTCACCCAAACCCACTTGATGCGCACCCAATCAACCCGACTCAGCAGAATCAGCAGACCCAACAGAACTATTCCATCCCGCAGTATGATCCTGCGAACCCTGTCTTTGCTCCTCCCCCCACCAGCGAGTCTGTGAACCCGCAAGATGTGAGTGCAGGACATTCAACAGCCCCTGGGCATTCGGCAGCTCCAGGTATCGCCGCAGCTGCAGGACACACCACTGCCCCGGGACACTATACTGGTCCTGAACATTCGACAGCACCCGGATATTCCACTGCTTCCGGTATTCCCGGGCATACAACAGCTCCTGAACATTCAGCGACTCACGGGTATTCGGCAGTTCCGGGTGCTTCCACTGCACCTGGTTATACCTCTACTCCGGCGCATACCGAAGAACACAAGAAGCCTGGCTGGAGCGAGCGATTCAGCCAGCTTGGTATCAAGGCCGCTGCTCCCATCAACAGCTTGGCGCACAAGCTCGGCAGCCAAAGCTTCCTCCCTGAGACGCTTGACAAGGAGTGCGACAAGGCCGCTTCCATTCTCAGGACCTTCTGCAGTAAGTCAACTGAACCACCTCGTAAGAGCACGTACTCACATCCTATAGAAAAGGGAGTTTATGCCGATCCCAAGACGAACCCGGTGCCCACATCGACTGACCCCAAGGCGACTGAGACAAACGATTCCATCATTGATCCAACCAAGGAGAAGCCCAAGAACCGCGTCATTGTCACCATTCCCCCCAAGGTCATTGCTAAGGCTGCTGGTCTTGCCATTTTCACCACTCTCCGCGCAGGATTCAACTTCTCCGGCGCCACGGGTTCTGGAATTCTGATCGCTCGCCTTCCCGATGGTTCATGGGGCCCTCCCTCTGGCATCCAGGTGCACTCTGTTGGAGCTGGCTTCATGGTTGGTCTCGATATTTATGACTGCGTCTGCGTTATCAACAGCCGAGAGGCGCTAGCCGCCTTTACTAAGACTCGTGTTGGTCTTGGCAGCGATCTTGCTGTCGTTGCTGGTCCTTATGGAGCTGGTGGTGCCGTTGAGTTTGGCACCGCCGTGGACACTGATCGAAAGGCGAAGGAGTCGAAAGATCACAAGGATGGGCAGCCTTCCACTGAGCCCCTTTATCAAACTCCCGTTCAGCCAACAGCAGATGACCAGAAGTTGAAGCCAGAGAAGGACAAGAAGAATCATCGCCGCAGCCTGAGCGCTAGCAACTTAAAGCCGGTCTTTTCATATGTCAAGTCGCGCGGTTTCTACGCAGGCGTTCAAGTCGATGGCACTGTCGTGGTTGAGCGCAAGGATGCCAACACGGCATTCTATGGCGAGAAGGTGCCAGTTGAGAGGATCATCAGGGGTGAGGTTCCAGCTCAGGGATCCAACAGCATGTGGCCTGCGGGAGCTCGCGGGCTGCTCGAGACTTTGAAGGGAGCCGAGGTGGGCTCGCTAAAGGTTAAGGAAGGGACACAGCCTATCACCCCAACATCGCCTAGTTTTGGGGGCCATCATACTGATCCCTCCGCACCTGTAACGTCTGGAGGACTTGGTCATGAGCCGGCAAGTGGAAGCGGACAGCCGCCGGTATACGCGGACGATGGGGTTCAGCGACCCGGTGTTGGAGATGTGAAGTACCGTTGAAATTTGACACGAGACGCGTGATGAGTTACGAGATACCAGTTTGGACGAAGATTGAGCCTAGATTGAGTTGAAGCTTGCCTTGCTTACCCAAGCTTGCTGAAGTCGTATTACATGGTCTTTGATACCTTAGTGTGAGAAATGGAGTGTTACTACCTTGATACCGTTGGCTATACCCTGGTCTATACAGGTGTGATTTTAGGGACGAAACGTTCACTTTAACTTTCAAGTGACTACAAGTACTCGTTATGATGCGAACTATCTTACCCAGCTGAATTAGCTCTCAAAACTAATAAATCTTGCAAATGAACCTATTTACAGGGTAATCAGAAAGTCACCTGCTGAGTCATTCTCAATACGCCACACTTATCTTATCGTCACTACCCCACCAACGTGGCGCTCGTTCTTGATGAAGTCATTTGTAACCTTCAATATACAAGTCCAGCTTACCGTGGCAAAGCTACTTGAGCATAGCTGCAGAGCTGTTTGAGACTGAGAGTTTGGACTCGCAAACACAGCCATGGCATCGTAAGTATCCTCTTGGTCCTGGTACTATCAGACTTCACCTGGCTAATGTTCAGCACCAGCAATATTCTTGCGTTGCCGTTTCGCAAGTCGACTCAGCTATCCCTCTCGACGACGATACGACAGTACATCAACACCAAATATGATCAACACCCTGACATGTTCAAGCATGACCTTGAGGTCATTGACTCGCTTCGAAAAGATGCCGTCAACGTCCGTGAGCCCCACCCGAGCGGCATCAAGAAGCTGCAGACATATGCTGCCCAGCTCGTCTGGGTTGGGGGCAAGTTTCCGATAGATGTGAGTACCTTGTCATGATATGAAACTGCAATAGCTCACGCTGGTGGTGGAGTAGATCGGTGCCGAATTCTCATGGTATCCTGCTCTTGGCTACAACACTGAGCGTCCGATGGTCCGCAACAACCTCAAATACGAACTCATGAACATTCTTTACAACCTCGCCTCCCTCTACTCCCAGCTCGCGCTCAACACACCCCGGGGAAATACAGAAGGTCTCAAGACCGCGGCCAACTATTTCTCCCTGGCAGCTGGTGTCCTCACCCACCTGCAGGCTGAGATCTTGCCAGAACTGCGCATGTCCGACCCGCCCGAGGATATGGACCACGACACGCTCGAGGCATTGACGCAGCTGCTGCTTGCCCAAAGTCAGGAGTGCTTCTGGCAGAAGGCCGTTATGGACGGTTACAAAGATGCCTCGATTGCCAAGCTCGCTGCTCGAGTCTCGGATCTTTACAACTTTGCTGGCGAGGCTTCCATGCAGAGCGAGGCCATTAGCAGCGCCTGGATCCACCACATGAGTGCCAAGCACCACCACTTTGCTGCCGCAGCCCAATACCGCGCCGCATGCGACTGTCTGGAGAAGCGCAAATACGGAGAAGAGGTTGCGAGGCTCAAGGACGCCGTGTCTTGCGTGAATGAGGGCATTAAGGAAGCCCGAAGCGGATACCTCGGCAAGACAGTGGTTGATGATCTCAACGGACTGAAACGTAAGGTAGAGGAAGACTTGAAGAGAGCCGAAAGGGACAATGATGTCATCTACCTAAGTATGTGAGTATTGACCTGCTCGAGAGCACAACTAACGTTACTAGTTGCCGTACCCCCCAAGTCAGAGCTCAAGATTCTCGACCGCGCCAACATGGCCGTGGCCCGAGTCCCGCCCCAAATCGCCAACCCGTACGATTACTTTGGCGACCGCGCCGAGTTTGGACCAGCCCTCTTCTCTCGACTTGTTCCCTTTTCAGTGCACGTGGCTATCTCGATCTATGAGGAGCGACGCGATCGCATGATCAGTCAAAATGTCATTGAGCAGCTTGAGAGTCTTACAGAAAAGATTCACGACTTACTGACATCGCTTGGCCTTCCTGGATCCCTTCAAGCCCTTGAGAAGCCCCTGGGCCTGCCTCCGAGCTTAGTACAGCACGCCGAGGAGATCAGGCAAGCTGATGCCATTGGTAGAGTACAAAAAAGCTTTGCGGACATTGAGAAATTACGGACAGCAGACTTCGCAATCTTTGAAGAGGGCAAAGCGGCCTTGTTTTCGGAAGAAGAGGAGGATCAGAGGTTACGGATGAGATTTGGAACTGAGCGTTGGATGCGGCCCGAAAGCCGGCAAGATGCAATTGGCGCGAGATTCTACCAGCACATTACAGAGATTGAGGGCTACTTTGCGACCAGCATGAGCAGTGATGCTATGGTCAGAGAAAAGTTTGGCACAATCCAGGATCTGCTCGCTGTACTTTCAGGGTCCGACCGGGACCTGATGGACTCGGTGCCGTCGAGCCGCCGGGTAGACATTCCAGAGACGTTGAAGCCTGTCATAGGAAGACTGCGCGGCGCGTACAATGACGTGTTGCGTCTCGAGAGCCGCCGGCGCAAAAAGGTCGAGAGCCTCCGGGAGAACGCTCGGCGCGACGATATCAAGCCCGACATTCTCAAGGAAGCGGCCCGACTGGAGCGGACGTACCCTACAACGGCTCTTGTTCCAGCGCACTTTGAGGACTTTTTCGACAAGCGCCTTGACAAGCTGTACGAACCCGAGGTGGAAGCTGTCGACAAGGAGATACAGGATCAAGAGCGGATCCTCACGGATATCCAGCGCATCAACCGCGAGTTCGAGTCTCAGCGGCGGCAGATGGGCGAGCGTGGCAACCGAGAGCGAGAGTTGGCGCTGCAGCGCCTGGACAACGCCTATTTTAAGTACAAGGAGATTGTCAACAACCTCGAGGTTGGCCGCAAATTCTACAATGACCTGAACAAGATTGTCGGCCAGGGGTTCCGAGACCTGATTAGCGGCTGGACCGCTCAACGGCGAATGGAGGCGAGAGCCTTGGAAGAGTATGTGCCAGATCTAAGAAGTATCAGGGAGGTGACGACTGACTTTTGCAGGGAAATCAACATGCCGCCTCTTTCGAGCCTCAACATCTCTCACAAGCCGACCCCAGTACAGAGCCCTGTACCGCTGCACCAGGAGCCCGCGCATTCATATGCCCCGCCCCCGCAACCTCCGCAGCCCGTGCAGAGCCCGGCTGAGGCGAGTATACAGTCGTGGGCAGGCGAGACGATGCAGCAGCCCCGGCCGGTGCAGCCGCAGCAGGCTCCGATGGGGGGCATGTGGAATCCGGGGATGGGCATCAAGTTTGGAGGGTCGTCGGGAGGCTCTGGTCAGCCTCCTGCTTCCGGGACTTGGAATCCGAACGCTGGAATCAAGTTTAGTTGAGGGAAGTGGGAGATGGGAGCGTTATGTTAGTAGATACCCTGTCAGATAGCAACTTTGGTGTCTTATTATTCTGTGTCTCAAATTTGGGGTTAAGGTCATTGGCAGCTCTTGTCCGTATCATGAAGGCGTGGGTTAACATCAAGGAAACCTTTGAGACTTTTGTGATGATTACCTATGTTAACTTAGAGCCCTGATACGCCAAACTAACGACCAACTTGAAAAACACATCCGCCTCATGGTGTACTCGAATGACATATCTCCGTAGCTCATCGTACAGTGTAGACTCCAGTGCTCACCGGGTGATAGCCTCTCTTACCAACCTTTCCCGTCAACTCGCTCCTCCACTCTTTGCCCTCGTGGATCAGATCAACGACGCGCTTGAAGGTGTACTTTGGCTCCCACCCGAGCTCCCTGACGGCCCTGCTCGAGTCGTACACCCTGTCGATGCGCTTGAGGTAGCCCCAGTCCATGGTCTTGAATACGTGGGCGCAGGCGGGCGCCACGGCTCGGAAGACCTCCTCGGGGTTGCGGTCCAGTGTCCGCAGTGTCTCGGGGTCGTGAGAGAAGGGCGGGGGAGCGCTGATGATGTACTTTCTGAACTGGATCTGGCGCGCCTTTGCCATGGCACACACGGCTGCTTGGACGATGTCCTGCATGTCGCAGCGGCGATAGGCCAGCTCGAGGACCTTGAGGTTGTCGTCGCCGAGGGCTGCTCTGCGATCCTCGTCGTCGTCCTGCTCGGGGAAGAAGCGGCTCGTGCGGAGGACGAGGACGGGCATGCCGGTCTGCTTCTGGATGAGGAAGCAGAGATCCTCGGCGGCGACCTTTGTAGCGCCGTAGATGTTCTTGGGGATGGGGACGACGGTCTCGTCGATCCAGGCGGCGGCGGTGCCGGGCTTGGGGCTGAGGGCGGCGCCAAAGGTGCTCGTGGTGCTGAAGAAGATGAAGCTGTCGATCTGGTCGCCCAGCTTGGCGGCCTCCTCGAGGAGGACCAGGGTGCCGGTGATGTTGGTGTCGACAAAGTCCTGCTTGGAGTGGCTCTCGACGTGCGGCTTGTGCAGCGTCGCGGCGTGGAGGACGTGGCGGATGGGGTTCTCGCCGAGCACGGAGGCGACGACGGCGCGGTCGGCGATGGAGCCGATGCGGTGCGTGTTCTCGGAGGGGAGGATGTCGATGCCCAGAGGCGTGAAGCCCAGAGAGGGGAGGGAGAGCATGAGGGCGGTGCCGAGGTGGCCTGAGGAGCCGGTTACGAGGACGTTGTAGGCCATTTTCTGGGGAGGGGGGAAGCTGAGGTGTGAAGGCGAAGGTAAGGGTGAAGATGCTGAGCTGAGGTTTTGTTTGGATGAGTAGGGATTTTGTATGCGGGGGCGTGTGTGAAGGAGGGATGAGTCAAACACTAGCCTGGTGATTCACAGAGGTCCTGACGAGAGTGGCACAGAAAAAGGGGCGAGGTAGCTTAAGAGACGATATCCGTGGCTCCGAGTGATTGTGTGTCGTGGTGACACTGCCACGGGCTGTGATGCCGTTACGGACGGTGCTACACCGGAGGAGGAGAGCTTTCACGACAGCTGTGCGGGACATGAGAGTTGGGTTTGGCCGCTTGGATTCATGTAAGTGGTTGTGAGATGGGCTCTTATACGGGGATGTGTGGGTGAGGCGACCTGGCAGGGTGATGTTGGGATGGATAGTAGGTAATCAAGAACAGGAGATAGTGAGCTGTGTTGTAGTTAGTTAGTATCTCTTGTTGTCGACGAGTCGGGCCATTTAATCACAGCGTATATATGGGAACTAGGATCGATTTGCATATTCATACAGATAGATAGTAGGACCAAGGATGAGATACGTGTCAGTCCACGGACAGAATTCCTGTTATATTATACATCAAGTTGAGATACAGCAAGCATCTCCAACTATACAGCCACGTAACCGGTCCTCAATCAAGGAGTCGAGCTAGGTCCAGCAACGATAGAGAACTGGCCCCCGGCCCCAGCCCAGCTCAACGTCCTCCCCTTCAGGTCCTTGCTCCGAACCTCCCGTGCAACATCGACATCGTCGTCAGACCCAAGACCAAGCTGGCCAGACGAGCCAATGCCCGTGGCGAACGCCTTGCCCGCCTCGTTGACAAAGACGGTGTGATCTGTGCCACAAGCAACGTGGACGGCCTCGCCAATGCCGGGGACCGCTGTGGGCTGCAAGCAGATGCGCGGCTTGCCTCGCTCATCATGGCGGATCACGTCTTCGTCCTCGAGCTGTCGAGCCGTGAAGTCTATGCCGAGCTGTCCGCCGTCGATGCGTCCCCAAGCCAGACACTCGCCCGCGGACGTGACGGCCGCCGAGTGGTGAGCACCGCCGTCAATGACAGCGACGCCTCGGCCGCACAGGCCGGAGATCTTGATCGGATACGGCAGCAGGGCCGAGTCGCTGCCGGCATCCTTTGCGTAGCCCGCCTCGCCGAAGCTGTTCAGGCCCCAGGCCCAGACGTTGTCGCTGCGGTCGATGGCGAAGGCGTGGTACTCGCCCGAGGCGATGTACTTTGCCCTCCCGCGGCAGACCTCGACCAGACGGGGCCGGAGGTGCTCGGTGTGCCGCCCAAAGAGGCGACGGCCGAGCTGGTTCTGCTCGTGGGAGCCCCAGCCCCAGACCCTGCCGCTGTTCTCGAGGGCCAGGACGTGGTTTGCGCCGCAGGTGATCTGGGTGATGTTTTTGATGCCGGGGATCAGGACGGGTGTTTTCTGGCACTCGATGAAAGCTCCGTTGGTGTCGTAGCCAAACTGCTCGTTTCCTGAGCCATCCTTTTTGATAGTTGGTGAGCTTGCTTGTCCAAGAGTGGACGGAGAGGTAGTTGGTTACTTACTCGGAATGTGCCCCAGCCGTAGACGAGGCCGGTGTCGGTGAGGGCGAAACTGCAGCTATCGCCAGCGGCGACCTGGACGAACCGAGTGTCTCGGGGAAAAGCATCGGCCGGGATTTCGGTAGGGGTAGACTCGTAGGGATTCAACTCTCCGTCCTCTTCTTCTTCGTCGTCAACGTCCTTGAGCACGCCGTCCCAGTCGGTGCTTCTCCCGAGGGCGTGGTTGTCGTTGACGCCCCAAGTGATGATCTTGTTGTCCGCCGTCAACGCAACAGTGTGCATCCCACCGCATGACAGCTGGACGACTTTGTATCTTGACGATGGGCCATCCGGATCCAGAAAGGGGTTCAGGCGTGGGCGGTGAGCCTCCGTTTCGTTGGGTCCCAGGCCGAGCTCGCCGCACTCGCCGCTGCCTACGACAAAGACTGAGAGAGGTTGTGTAGGGGGACTGTTCAGAGGAGGACTTGGTAACAAAGGCCGCGGTGCTCGGGGCGATCTCTTCCGGGACGCTGCTTTTCCGCGCGGCTGAGATACGGCCCTGGTCCGTTTTGAGGGGGGTTGTGTCTGGCTATGAGACGGAGTCTTGCGTTTAGCTGAGCCTTGCCTAACCGACGAGGCTGCACCACTAGGAGCACCATCTTTGGTGGTTTTTGATGTGGTCCTCGAAGAAGCTAAAGAAATGCGTCGTTAGTGAGAGTGAGAGAGGGCGCCCTTTGTTTACTTACTTCGCGTCGCGGTAGATGGGGCTTGAGCGGCAGGTGTTTTCCCCCTGGCCGACGTCTTTCTGGGTGGCATTTTGACGTGACATGCAATTTTGAGGGAGTATCACAGGATATCAAGTCAGACTCTGAGTGGTGTCGGTGATGTGAAGTGGAATGCTGGGCGATTCTTCCTCGTGGTGGTAGCCTACTAACTAGTTAATGCTCGTATCTCTGAGATTATTGGGTTAGTCAGCTTCTATTGTTCCTCCATTTTCAACCATTTTATACAGCGACACACAACGCACTATTGATAAATCTAAAAGCCTGTAACTGGCTAGTTCTGGTGTTTGCAGTGCTGTTCGGTCTGTGGAGAGGTGCTATTCAAGGTCTATTGTGACTGGTGTTGACATGCAAACGCAGCTATCATTAGCCCCTCAACACCACGGAAACGGCATCGTCACCCCAAGATATAGATATACCATTCATCTTGAATCATCGTCGTATCTTGACTCGGACGACCAACCCCCATCCAGTCTTGCTCGTCCAAATACCCATCTCATTCTCTCTGCGAAAAGAAACCTCTTCTGCCCTGACTGTCATCGAGACCGGGTCCTGTTCCGTCCTCGGCGGAGCTGGAGTAGGCGGCGGTGAAGGCTGGGCTTTCTTAAACAAACCCCATCTCGCCGCCTTCTTCTCCTGCTTTGCCTGTTCCATATGTGCCTTTACTACCTCACGATCGACTCGCTCTGGCTGTAGATACTTGGCCAGCCGGTGTGCCATATCGGCATCGGACCACCAGAGAATATCCGAGGGAGTCGAGTCTTCCGCTTCGTCCTCCCATCTGCCCCATTCATCGAATGCCTTTTCTCCACGAGGCTGCTTCGTGGGTTTAGGTGGCTGCTTCTGGTCCCCTTGGAGTTTACTGTCCTCTTGAATTCGTACGACTTTGCGCGAACAGTCTTGGTCACTGAAGACCCAGCCCTCACCCACAGCCTCCTCTGGAACCATGGTCATCTCCATGAGGTGAGGAGGTGGCTCCGTTTCTGCAACGGATGATAGGAAATCTTGTACATAAGGGACCAAGAGAGTCAAGATCTCGCTGTCTCTCTGGTCGCGTGCCGAAGTACGAGCAGCCTGCGCCGAGAGGATATGTAGCGGAAGGCTGTTGAGGTGCGATGAGAATACCGAGGTGATTGAGGGCTGTGGGAATTGGGATGATAGAGACGGACCCGATTCAGCATACGGAGGAGGCAGCTCGTCGTCGGTGAAGACGTCTCTCTGCGGTGTTTGCTTAGACATGACGGATGCAAGATTCGTTCAAGATGCCAAGACTGGGCTTCTTCTGTGAGGGAATTTAACCATGGATACCTGACAACCGACCGTGATATAGCAGAAACTGAACTGACGTCGGTTATGTTGGTTCAGAGTCAGCCCACCAGATATGATGGCTCCAAGACTCAGCCTTGTGATATCGGCCCAGAGGCCGGATGTGGAGGCCGAGAGGATGCTCAGGTTGTAAACGGCAGCTGGCGGATGGCGAGACTAGATTGTGATTGGGTCCATGTAGTCAGTTCATGCGGTAGCCTTGATGGTTGCTGGCGAGGTATTTCTCATGGTGGCGCAGCAGTGGTGGTGGTTAGAAGATCAGGCACTCTTCACGCCAGAGAGGCTTGGCACGATAGTGTAGGGCATTCAATGTGGGCTTTCTCAGTAGTCTGACTACCTGAAGGTAAGGGATCAATGTCGAAGCGGCTGAGGAATGTAACTAGATATGGCTTTGGTTAGGGTGACTGTTAACTAATCAGATCTACAAGACATAGATATGTCTCACTAGAGCCGGGCGTCTATATCCCCCCACATGATCAACCCTGCTAGCAATGGAGATGCCTGCAGTTGATGAAGCTAAACGACCGAGTGTCCCGATTCGTATCTGTCCAATGCAACTAACGTTAAGTTAGTTAATAAGTTAACTAGTGGGTGGCGTGCAATATGGAACAATTCCCTAGGAGTAGCCCACTTACACAAGGCTGTGCGCTGTCTGCCAAGGCTGAATGCGAGAAGTTGTAGATTGACATTATGTCCAGTAATGAAACTATCTACAACTTCTCGCATGATACCATAGCTATTACTTAACGTCAAGTTAAGGTACATGATATGAGACAGGTTACAAGTGCGAAATTATGTGATAGATCTGCAAGTCTCGTAGCGGCAAAGGTCGGAAATATAACTAAACTAGAGGCTACTCCATCAAACCGCCAACTCCAGGCAACCAAGTCCATCTTCGACAAGGCAGAAACTGAACATCTAGTCTTGGTCTAATTACTGTCAGTCACTCAAGCATTGCCCAGACTCAATCTGCGTCACGAGACCATATGCACAGAAGCCTTCTCGAAGCGCTCAGCCCGCTTAGGCAAGCTAATGACAGGGCCATCTCAACTCCGCCACCCACGCCAAGTTCATGGCTAGGTTAGGCATGCTTTGAGGCACAACCGATGCTACACTACGCACCTTTTCTGCAGGGCAGTCAGGCCTTGGAGTTTGAAGGTCTCGCCCTCCATGCCTCTTCAAGACTCGGGTCATATCACCTGGTAGAACGGAACATAGCATATAAGGCCCGTGATGTCCGCCTCTTCGTTCGTTTGGCTTTGTACCACAATCATACAGTGACATCTCTAGGCCATTCTTTGATCCTAGAGACTACAGACAATAGCCGATCTTTCGTTAACTGCCTGATACCCGTTGATCCTCAAAGACCGACACCAAGTGAGCGACTCACTTACACTGACAACCCGGCATACACCACCGCACACCTTCAACATGGCGTACAGAATCTCCGCCCCTGATGAGTACCTTGCCATCACTGGCATGGGCGTCAAGACGGTCAAGATCACCAAAGCAACCTGGGTCTGGCCTCTTCAGCGATGCACGCGCTTCAGGCGAGTATCACCCTACCCGAGTTACCTGACTAGACTAACTCGGCAATCAGCGTCCAACCTCACGACTATGCCATGGACCTTCAGGCCATGACAAAGGAGAAACTACAGTTCTCTCTGCCCGTCGTCTTCACCGTCGGTCCCGATGTTAACCAGCGTGGGGCCAACACCCGACAGGCGGCCTCGGATGATGACGAGCACGATGTGCGCCGCGAGGATCGAGGCGACGCCCTCATGAAGTATGCCATGCTTCTCGCCGACTCTGGACAGAACAGCAACGGCAACGCCGAGCAGAGCGAGCACGTCGGTAGTATCGTCAAGGGCATCATCGAGGGTGAGACCCGCGTCCTCGTCTCCAGCATGACCATGGAGGAGATCTTTACCGAGCGAGAAGTCTTCAAGAAGAGAATCTTTCGAAACATCCAAAGCGAGCTTGACCAGTTCGGTCTCAAGATCTACAACGCCAACGCAAGTCCCGCAACGTTCAAGCAATAGCCGTTGAGCCACGACTAACCATATACGCAGGTCAAAGAGTTAAAGGATGCCCCTAATTCCGTCTACTTTGCGTCTCTCTCCCGCAAGGCCCATGAGGGAGCTACAAACCAGGCCCGGATCGACGTCGCCGAGGCTCAGCTGCGCGGCAATGTCGGAGAAGCCAAGCGCAAGGGCGAGCAGGAGCGCGAGATTGCAAAGATCAACGCCGAGACAGCCGTCCAGAAGACAGAGCGAGACATCGAGCGTGCCCAGGCCGAGGCCCATCTCGACACAGAGCGAGCCGGCCTCACACGAGACGTCGACATTGCCCGTGTCACCGCCCAGCGCTCGCTCGAGTCCAAGGACGAGGACCTCAAGAAGCAGGTCGAGATCAAGCGCGCGGCCGCCGAGATGGAGCGTCTGCGCGCCACCGACGTTGTCAAGGCCACCATCGTCCGCGAGGCCAAGCAGCAGGCCGCCGACGCCTCTGCGTACGAGGTCGAGGCCGAGGCCCGCGCCAACCAGGAGGCCAGCCAACGCAGGGCCGACGCAGCAGCGTACCAGACCAAGATCGCCGCCGACGCCGAGGCGCAGGCCGACTTTGCGCGGACGACCAAGAACACGGACGCGGCGGCCTACAAGACGCGCAACGACGCCGAGGCGTGGGCGTTTGCCGCTCAGCAGCGCGCCGAGGCCGACCTGACGCAGAAGCTCCGCGAGGCCGAGGGTCTCTCCGCCATGGCGGACGCGTACGGCAAGATGGCCAACGCCCTCGGCGGTCCCGCGGGTCTGCTGCAGTACATGATGATCGAGAAGGGCACCTATGTCGAGCTGGCCAAGGCCAACGCCCAGGCCATCCACGGTCTCGAGCCCAAGATCAGTGTGTGGAACACTGGCAGTGGCGGCCAGGGCGGTGATGCTACCGAGACGATGCGCAATGTGTACCAGATGCTACCTCCGCTCATGACCACCATCAACGAGCAGACGGGCATCACTCTGCCTGAGTGGCAGTTTGGGCGTCTCAATGCTGGTCTTGATGCTGTGAACAACGAGGGCGCCAAGGTCAACGGGAACAAGGGGCATTGAAGAACTACGGCCTTCTTGAGGGTTTGATATGAGTGTTATGATGGTTTGTTAGGTGGTTCTGTTTCCGCTTTGCTTAATTGATATCCGGCGCCGCCATGCTGCTATTTCCTTTGTTTGTAGTATAGACTTATACCAATTTGTTAGCTTGACAGAATAGACATATTAGCCAGACTTCTCTCCGCTTGGAGCGTGATAAGTATGAATCAACTTATGAATCCCTGTGTACAGGGGAAACAGGCAATACGTTATCGGTGATGGTGCTCGGAAGAAGTGCTTGGCAGTATCACCAGCTAACCCAATACCATACGAGACTGAGTTTCAGTTACGAGATACCTAGATCCGGCAAGTTAGTACTACCTACGTCTCTTTCACAGGTAGAAGACGTATAAACAACACTCGACACTTCAGTCTCTAAACGCCAGAAGTTGGAGACTTTGAATAAACCAAACGAAGGACCTCTCCAATCCAAGCTTCCCATCCAGGGTGCTATGTGTCGCTAAAATGCCAAGTTAAAAGGCTCTGCTATCGAGAAGGCAGACGCTGTAGTAGAAACCGATGCCCAATAACTAACTAATACCCAATGCCGGACACGTATGCTGTCTATCCATAACGCCTCACCAATGCCTAAATCACGATTCCGCGCTGCGACCATCCACCCCTGCCCTTCCATGCCCACAGCAACAGGCCTACTGCGATCCAGACCGTGATGGTCTCTGCCCAGTAGGTTGTAGCATAGCACTGCTGTCCGTAGCAGAAGAGATCGCCGCCGTCTCCATCCTCGGGCGCAGACTTTGAGTTGTTGGCGCCCTCTTGGTACACGGCCGAGTACACGAGGCCCCAAAAGGTCGAGCCGAGAGCGGGCAGCATGCCAATGATGCCAAAGTTGGTGGCAAAGTTCTCGACGCCCCAGATGATCGTCACCATGAGAGGCGTGAGGCTGAAGATGGCGCCGTAGCCAGCGCCGACGAGGCCTGATACCAGCCAGAAGCGCTCGGCGTGGTTCTGCACCAGACCCGATGCCAGTACGAGCAGACCCAGTGACAGCAACGTGGCGAAGAAGGCCATGAAGGCGACGCGGGAGACGGCGAAGCGACTGCTTATCGCAGAGCGAGCCTGCGTTGTCTGCACATGCTGCGTTTGTGGCGAAGGGGCAAGTAGGTCGGTCAAAGTGCCGATAAAGATGCGAGATAGTGTGTTGGTGACGCCAAAGATGGAGACATGCGTGGCCGCCGAGGTGTGGTGTCTTAGACCCTCCGACATGGGCGGCGTTAAAGTGCCAATAATGGTTCCGAGATTGTTGATGAAAGCCTCGCCCGGGCCGACTATGAACAGAAAGGCGAGGGCAAACGGCCACATGGTCCGGTCAGCGAGAAACTGTCGCGTTTCGGCGTTGAGGATCCAGTCCTTCTTCCTCTTGGCGTCGTCCTTGGACGGGTCAGACAGCGATGAGTTTTCAATATCATCCGCCGACGCGTTCACACTGCCGTAGCTCCGCTCGGGCCGGCCGAGCAACTGGCTTCCGTCCAGCAGACCGCTCTGCTCCAGCTCTTCGATAGCCTCGTCGATGAGGTCCTCCTCATCCACGACCCGTAACGTGAAAGTGCCCAAGATGCCCATAGCGAAGAGCAGGACGGCGAGGAACATGAAGAAGCGGAACACGTCTAGATCTCCCTTGGAGCCGTCCGGTCGTGTCTCAGTAAAGAGACGGCTGCCGGCCTGGCTCAACCACATGGGGCTCAATCCAAACGCTGTGATGGGCGTTGCAAGCGCCAGACCGCGGTATCGACCCTTGCCAAAGTTCTTTGCGCAGGATGAGACAGCTGCCATGTAGAGACAGCAGGTAGCGACGCCGATGCAGACAAAGGCAAACATCATGAGCGGGAGCGACCAGTCGCCCTCGGAGTGATGTCCGCCATCGCTCCGGTACTGTAGATCCAGCTTCCTGTAGACGCCCGCAGCGATGCCGTAGCCTCCGCCAAAGAGGAATCCCCCCACAAGGGCAAGCGGTGCGAGCCCGACGCGGTCACAGATATATCCGACGATCGAAATGGGGAGATATAGCGCAACAGAGCCAGCGATAGCGACGGCGTTGACCTGGAACTGGGTGTAGTGCAGACGCGACTGGAATAGCGGCGCATAGAGGGAGAAAACGACGATGGAGCCGCTACAGAGAGCACAGATGTTGGCCGAGATGAAGGATATCAGCCGAATGGCCTGCGTGGCCCTGCGCCGTCGCTGGCGAGCTGTGCCGTCGACTTCAGAGTCATCGTCGGAAGCGTAGCTGGAGCTGCGTGTCGAGACCTGGTCCGAGTCGAGAGGGCGCGCGACATCGTTGTCGGAGGCTGGAGGTGGCATGATGATGGGGCTCGCGATATTCAGGTCGTGGACATGTCGGAGAAAAGAAGGTAGTGTGTAGCGGACGTCTTTGTGAGAGGTTTCACTGCCGCAGTGAATGCAAATCACGTCAGCTGGTGGTGTTGCATCGCGATCCCACGTCATGGGGTGCGTGCCTCGGTCTACGCCACGGGCCCGCCTCCGATGCCGGGGGACGGTGGGGGTCACATCCGCGTGATGCTATCTCCAGGAGCCTGTATATTATCAGTGACCTTAATCCATGGCTAAGACTCTGAACGATCTAATGAGCTAGTTTTCATTATTATCGTCCAGTATGCGATCTCTCTGTCCTCGGGCCATGCGGCATCTCCACTAACGTAGTCGACATCCAGCGCTCTACATGTCGAGGTGTAGGAGCCCTTGAATAGTCGTCAATCGGCATAGTCTCTTGAGGGACAGGAGATTCACTTGGTTCGAAGATGTAGACACCACGCACGGTAGGCACAACGACAAGGTCGTCATCCTGGAAGATCTGTGCTCTCCCCGCTTCGTGAGCTGATCCAAGATATATCGGCGTCAACAGCGGGAAGGACCTATTGCGAGTACCGAGAGGATGGATCATCTGCATATATATGTGTATCTTGCTGTTGGTGTCGAGGGTTGTCGTAGCCAGTAACAAATCCTCGTTCCAAAGATGGACATCGACAATTACCACACAATTATGCCCCTGCATTGGGGTCTGAATGCCAGCTTTCCACATGAGGTCCGGCCGTTCCGAATTGTATTCGAGGTGTTTGAAAGCCTGAGTAAGCGTATTAAAAGTGATGGCTCCCCAGTCGCCCTCTCTACTTGACGGTTCGCAGCAGTCGCAGAGCCCGGCCTGTGCTAGGGCTCGTCCTTGGAAGCGGTAGATGCCCAGCGCGAAGGCTCCGTAGTTGTCAGTTTTCTGACAGGAGAAGTTCAAAGCGAGCCGGTTTCCATCCAAGCACTCCTCTCGGACACGTTGCATTGGGTTGCCGATTGATTCGGTAGCCTGCCAGACCGCACGGCCGTCCTCGAACTTGACCACGACGAAGCTGCACAGTCGCTTATCCAACATAGGCGATTCCTCGAACACTCCGTCCGAGTAGTCACAGCCTTCTCGTTGGCCAAACGGCTTGTGGGAATAGGCCCATACCACAAACACCACCTTGGGCTGCGTAGGATGTGGAAGGACTTTTGGCACGCCGCCAAACAAACGCTCCGAATTGGTCGGCTGTGCATCGACGTTCGCGAGGTCAAGCTGTATGGTCTTATCTCCCCACACGAAGATCATGATTTGTCCCGTCTTGGTGACGGCGGCTAGTGTCCTGTGCTCTATATGGGCGGTAGCAAATGGGCCTGGAAGGAGAAAACTCCTCCACTCTTTGGTGACGAGGTCAGCAACGAACCTGGCTCATGGTGTTAGCCATTTCCATGCACAGCTCAGTTCAGATGTATACTGACACCTTGCGAAATGGCTGCGCTTTCTCCACCAATACGACTAACTGGTCACTGAGTGCAGCTAGTTGAAAGTAGATGCCTGACTGAGCACCTCCGGGAGGAAGATATCGTTCTCTTGATCCTGTGTGTAAATCATCGACAAATACCCGGTCCATCTGAGGCTGCCAAGCCAGCTTCTTGTTGGCGTATATGAAAGGGTAGGGTACACTAACACGATTTGAATCTATTTGCATAGTGGGAGATTTCGTATACAAGGGATTCAGACCCTCAACCCAAGGAGTATATTGGGACTTGCAATGAGGGCTCTGCCACCTCACACGCTTTTTGAGTGCGAACGAATAGAGTGGCTTGCTGGGCGTGGAGGAATAAGTCTCCAAGAGGCCTGGGAAGAATTGGCCCAGAGCACGTCGTAGAACCGCTTCCTGCGACCAACACGTCATCCAAGTTTTGGACACGATATTACACGCTCGAAAGTCATCTAGGTCCAGGTACGAAAGTATGAGACAAACAATCTCCGGAGGAAGATCGTCGAAGCCGGATAGTGTGATGTTGGTGTTGCGTACTCTGTCCCGAAGATACAGTAGATCCCAGGATGATAGATCGGCAAGGAAGCGATCAATAGCCGCCTTGTTGCCAGCGCGGTGGCCTGATGAATCCATTGAATTATGAAACAATTATCCGTGAAATTCAGATCTTCGTGCTGGTGTTTAAGCAGGGTGAGATAGCTGCAGCCCGCACATTGGAGGGTTGGACAAGGCAGAAATACGGATCATGTGACCAGCGAGACAACACAGCAATAGCATATCTGAAGTAGAATATAATAAAGAGTATGTGATGAAATACGCATCATTACAGGGCCATTCGCCTAAGATACAGTCTCTGTAGACTCGGTCACCTCTTGCCACCATGCCTTGATTCCATCCACATCGCACCAGGTCAGCTCGACCGGGTCCTCAAACCACCATTTCCCATTCTTGCGATCGCTCTCGTACTTTTTAAGACTCCCTCCATCAAACCGATGATTCTTGACGCCAACGAGTAGCACAGCGCTCCCCACCCGAGGGTTGAAGTCTTCGGGGTCGAGAAACACCGTGAGATGCACCTGCTTGGACGTCGAAGGGTCCGCAAGCCGCGCTGTTCGTTGCCTGTGCGGAGGTAGGTTCGATGGTTCAATGGGCGAGAGAGAAGCGATGATGGCGAGCACATTGCATGACCAGTTCTGCTTGTATGGGAGATGCGGGATTGAGCGGAGCGTGGTGAGCTTGAGCGGCGTCTGGGGATCGTGCCAGTCGCGAGGTAGAGCGATGGGCTGGCCCGACCTTTGACCAGATGGCTGGGGGTTCTTTGGCTTGCTGGCTTGCACAAGAGTCTCAAAGGCTTGGAACGCTTCTTCGGCCGCCGCTTCGTCGTCATCATCAAAGTCCTGGTCTTGTCGTGAGCTTGGCTGGGGCGTGTCCTTTGGCTGAGCGCTGGCCAAGTCTTGACGCGGCTGTACATCCGACTCTGACACTAGCTGTACCAGAGAATCATTTTCCTCTTGGAGAGCTCGATATGAATCATTCCATCCAATGGTAATCAAGTCTTCCACAACCAGGGTCACCATGGCGCGTTCGCCGACGTGCTGCCACTCGGCATGGAACTCCTCGCACCGAATGTACGATCCCAAAGCAACCTCTCCCATCTGCACGAAGCGATGCATGTTTCCTCCTAGAAGGGCCTGTATGCAGAGCACGCCATCACCAAGGAGCAACCGCACGGCTTGCCATCGTCCAGAACGCGAAATCGAGACACGCTCAAGGCCTTCAACAAGGAAAATAGACCCAGGAACACAGTAGCGCGTGCGAAGGATGTCCTTGACCACGGGCACAAGTTGGAACGGCTCAGCAAGGAATGTCACGGCGGCAGAGTCGAGTATCGCCGGTTCGTCAGGCATGTGCGGTGATGGTCCATTTGGCGGATGGTTTATTGAAGCGTAAACTAACGTTGGAATTCCAGTATGAACGGTTCGTGATGAATCCACGTATGCATTTATCCACAATTCCCTCAAGCGGGGTCTGAGTAACCACCGCAAACATCGTCTCGACACCCTCTCATTGTTTGAAGATGAACAGTCAATACACACAAGAGCTCAATATCGCCTTTGGCGCTATACAAAAGGCGGCCCAACTTAGCCAGTCGATCATCTCGGACCAAGACAAGGGTGCTATTGAGAAAGAGGATCTCAGCCCTGTCACCGTCGCCGACTTCGCAGTCCAGGCACTCCTCACAGCAACCATCAAACATGCATTTCCCAACGACAGGGTAGTTGGCGAGGAAGATGCAGCAGATCTGCGTAAGAACAAAGTCCTTATGGAACGGGTGTGGGAGCTCCTAATCCGTATCGCGGGTGACGAGGATACTCCTTTACTATGCCAACTACCAGCAACTCGTGAGCAGATGTGCGATCTGATTGATGAGTGCGGCGCTACTAGTCCTGGAGGATCTGGAAGGACCTGGGTTTTTGATCCGATTGACGGGACCAAGACGTATCTTCGTGGTGAACTCTACGCCATCAATATGGCCCTCCTCGTGGATGGAGAACAAGTTGCTGGTATCGTGGGTGCCCCCAACCTGCCTATAGATGCAGAAGCGCCCCTGAGGAACGAAAACACCACCTCGAATGGACAAGGCTGTATTTTCTACGCTGTCAAGGGCCATGGTTCCTATATTCGGCCCATGGGCTCGGACCAGCCCAGGCGACTCTCGGCCCATACCGCGGGTCAAGATGTTAGTTTCGTTACCTGCGCCAGCATCGTCGACTCTGCCCTCGACGGAATCCACGAGATTATCGCTTCTCGCCTCAACGCCCCCTATCCAGGCTGCGATCTCGTGCCCTGGGTGCTCCGCTGGGCGGTGCTTGCGATGGGACTCGGTAACACGACGGTCTGGGTGTACAAGCGCAGGGACCGCTATGCCAAGGCGTGGGATCACGCTGGAGCTATGCTGCTGTTCGAGGAGGCTGGTGGAAAGATCACGGACGTACACGGCAAGAAGATTGACCTGAGTGCGGGCAGAAAGTTGAGTGCGAACTTCGGGTTTGTTGCGGCACCAGCGGATATTCACGGGCGCGTGCTTGGGGTGGTACACGAAGTACTTCGGGAGCAGGGGAAGCATGAATATCTTGAGTAACGGCCGCTAAGGATTCTGTATAGACATGATTATCGCCTACGGAGGGGTTGCTATAAGATGGGGAGTAAACGAAAAGAGATAAGCGGACGACACAAGAGAGGGAGGCAGGGCGAGGCAGCATGCACAGGTCGGCTCATTCTAGCACGGATTTTACTTAACTCTAAAATCTTTCTCTTTGTTTATGGCAAGCTCGTAGCTGAGCTACTAGAGGGTCTGAACCCCGTCTCCGGATCAAGCCTTGCTGTCTAGGTCGCCACGAGCCTCCTTCGCCGTCACCTGGACCGTCGACTGATCGAGCATAAAATGGTAGCCGCGTCGTCTTCCTTTATGTCTGAGGAAACGTTTCAGCACATAGGCGACCTTGTATATCTATAGAAATGACAGCAGCTTAGGAGCACTGCAAAACAGTTGTTCTCGAGTTATGCACGTTGATATTGGTACTAACTACGCTTCTACAACCGCCCAACCCGGAACACCTCGCTCAACATCACGCAGTTCACCTTTATCGCTCATAGCTTGGAGTCGGGCTGTGTACTGGAACCCCACACCCTCCTACCGGCAAACCAGGTCTCCTGGACCTCTGCTTTCAGCAAGCTGTGTGCATCCCACTCCATATCGACCATGATGATATCCGCCACTTTTCCAACCTCCAGGGTTCCCACCCTGTCATCCTGGAACACACTCGCTGCTGCTCCCCTTGAGCCCGCAATGACCGCCTCGCAGACGCCCAGCTTGAAGTGCTCGTTGACTGTCTCCTCGAACTCGGGCTCTCGCGACGATCGTCGAGTTGACGCGATGTAGATGTTGTGTAGGGGGTTCCAAGGAGCCGTCGGGCTGTCGCTCCCCAGAGCCAGTAATGCTCCCGAGTCGGCGAACTCGCGGTATGCGAATGCTCGGTCGCAACGGTCTCCGATCAGTCGAGGCCAAGCGCGGAGAATGGCAGGGTCAGCGTGGACGGGTTGGATAGACGCAGTCAGGCCTAGTTTGCCCAACCGCTTCGCATCCTCTGGCGATGCTACCTCCAGATGCTCGATTCTGTGACGACCACCAGGCTTCCCGTACTTCTCGAGGAGGTCCACCGCCATGGTGATGGCAGCATCGCCGATGGCGTGAAGCGCAATCTGAAGGTTGGCTTCGGAAGCGTGCTTCACGACGGGATCGAGATGCTCTCTAAGCCAGAGCGGTGGCGGCGAAGGAGCCACAGCATACGGCTCCGAGAGATATGATGTGCACGCGTCGATGATACCGTCGCAGATGATCTTGATGCCCGCGATTCGCAGATCTGGCGAAGTCTCCTTGTTGTACTTCTTCTGCAGCTCAATCGCTCGCTCAACCTGACGAATCCGCTCAGCTTCTGTATCGGCAGGCTTGACGATCCAGTAGGCCACGATGCGCACGGCGAGATCCGGATGCCGGGCCTTGAGCTCTACAAGAGCCTCCCAAGCTAGCTCGTCCATGGCCATATCGATGAGGCCGGTGTATCCAGAGGCGTTGTAGGCTTCGAACGCTGCCAGCATGCACGCGATGCGATCTTCCTGGGATGCAACCGAAGCTTGATGCGGCCAGACAATGGAAAGAATAGAACCCTCGCTCAGAACTCCCGACGGTCGGCCCTGCTCGTCTCTCTCGATGATGCCGCCTGGGGGGTCTGCCATATCGGCAAGCTTCATTTCTTCTATCCCAGCCGAGTTGCACCATGTTGAGTGCAGGTCCTTGCTGTCGATGAAGATTGGTCGATGGTCGATGCCATCGAGCAGCTTCGCCGTGGCGCCGTCGGGTGTCATGAAGCGCATCCAACCCTTGGCCATGATCCGAGGGACATCGGGATTCGCCTTGGCAAAGGCCCGCAGTGATTCCAAGATGTCGTCGAGGTTCTTGCAGTGGTCCAAGCTAAGCTTCCGCAGTGATTGCCCCAGCAGCAGCAGATGCATATGGCCGTCGACAAAGCCTGGGAGGACCGTCCGTCCCCTGAGGTCCTGGGTGACCACACCGTTGCCTTTGTACTGTGCTGAGAGCTCTTCCTTTGTACCGATCGCCTGAATGATCCCGTCCTTCACATACATGCTCTCCGCAAACGTCGGCTGATCCGCAAGACCGGCTTCGGCCCTGGTCAGGATCTTGCCATTGACGAAGAGGGATCCAACTGGAGTCGCAGAAGTCATGGTGGTCTAGTGAGCGGTTAAAAAGAGCGCATGCTTTTGACAGCTCCGGAAGGAGGCGATCTCGAGCTTCTTATACCGTCGTAGGTTTGCCCTCCGGCTGCGGGCCGGGCTGGTCGTCATGCAAAGCGTGCCACTTAAAGAGTGGGTAGAGATATCCCACGTGCCTATCACCACATTCGAAGACGTGGTGGTGTGGAGGCTGGCGCGGGGAGCTACTGTACCGAGGATGATAAAGCGAACTGCAGCGGCGCAGATTGTCTCGCCATAATTGTTGAAGGGTTGGACCCTTGATCAGATAAGCAAGCAGCAGATTGATAAGAGCTGGTCTGATCTGATCCATATATTAAATCCCAGACACTAACGTTAGTTAAACAAACCGCCAGTTTATCCCCATCTTCCAACCAGGGAATACCAAGCCCCCAAAGGAAACCCATGGGTCAGAACCGCGAGGATGCCATGCATCCCACTAGTTAGGTCCGCGACGTGGGCTGTCCACGATCCTGCTTTTCACTTATTCATGGAATTCCGGAACCGGCTTCGAATTCGTGAGACCCTTGATCTTTGTAGTCACTGGCTCCGTCCAAGAAGCAAATTATTTCAGCCAGGACGATGCCAATTGGTCCCCCCCGCCCTTGGGCGTCTGGTCTCACGGGGGCTAAAGATTGGCCCGAGAAATCGCTCACCGAGGCTCGGTTTGATCTTATCAGATGCATCATCGCGATCGGCAGTGATGCAGGCCATTCGGATCCAGCCGTTAGAAGGAGCAATCCGGTGCCCTCGTCTGCACTGGTTCTCGATCGAGATATTGTGATTTCACATATAAAGACTAGGTAGGTCCTCGTTCGTGTCCATGCGACAACGACAACGGTGACGCGAGATGAATCGATCTGGGGCGAATCGTATACTCACGAATATTGTATCACCGGCTACGACTTCTCGGGTGTCATCGACTCGAACAATGTCATGTCTAGCATGTTCAAGCCTGGCGATGAGGTATATGCCATGGTCATGACGTGAAGCACAACATGGGCCGAGTATGCTATCGCAGAAGAGGGCGAACATGGCTTTGAAGCCCAAGTACTATCCTTAGGCTGAGAACGTGGCAGTTCCGTTGAGCGCATTGACATCTTGGCAGGCTCTGTTCACTTTTAGCATCAACATCGACAACGTTGGCAGAACGGTTCTCGTGCAGCGCTAGGTCCTCATCTCGGACGACGGCATCTTGATCTCGGTCGAGTCGAGCAGCATCGAGTTTCTGAGATCCCCACCTGCAGGTAAAGAGCATTTCGGGGCTCTATTCTTCATTGTTGGGCCGTCTGGACCGCAGCTGAGCTTCTCGCAAGCTTTGGAGGTTGGCCTTGTTCGACCTTTTCTGGCGTACACGTTTCCGCCTACTGAGGCAAGGGCGGTATACAAAGAGGCGAGTGGAAGATTGAAGCGCCAGGGCAAATTTGTAATTACTCTGTGATATGTTCAAATTATGGTCGTTCTTGATAAGTTTGGGCTCACGGCGGGCTTCCCCAATGATGACAGTGATGGTATGGTGAATTGGTGTGACCGCTTTGTGTGGATCGAGGCTTTTCAATCTTCCAGGCCGTTTTGTTTGGGCATATACAAACCGATCAGTCAATTATAGATACTTCAGTCAAAGCAACACAATAGGTAGTCACTCAGACTCATAACCATCATGGGGCCAAACCATGGGAATCCACGTATAAAGTCAATTACTAGGGGTATATCTATTCTGAAATGGCTCGGATCATAAAACTCGTAAGCCGACATGGTTCACATCCATGCGTGCTCCAAAGGCCCAAAACTGCGGCCAAGAATTCACGTTGATCGTCAATGTAGGGCCACAGGTGAGAAGTTAGCCTTGGTCCACACGTCGTCAGCTAGTGATTATGTAGACTACTTACTGACTCGAGCCTCCCACGACTTTGTGGGGTTGGCAGATGGTTTGGTGGGATCTACAGATCCGTCCAACTTCCTCTTGAGCTTTTCCTTGAGGCTTAACTTGGAAGGTTGCTGTTGAAGACCTGTAGCATGTTAGGTTGGCCGAGGGCGACACGAGGCTGGGGACGGACCTGGCTTGGGACTTGACGCGGCATTCGATGTGCCGATGAGGGTTGTCTCTGAGACATTGGACGCGCTGTAAGCATCGGAAGATAGTTGGTGAGACATGGTGTAGATGTCTGTAGATGTCTGTAGGTTGACTACTGAGATGATTGTTCAATGTCTTGGTATCGAGTTGTCATCATCCAAAGAAGGGAGGTCCCATCTATTTGTAGTTGAAGCCCCTCCCCCGATCAGTGACCATGAATAAGGTCACATATTGACTCACAACACCTTTGCACTGCTCCCATCTTTCAGCTCGGTTTCAATATCACTCCGTGTGACGCATTCTGATCCTCGGAAAGGCGTCGTGTTGAACCCCTGGTAAGCCGAGCTGGAGCCAAGTGGAGTCGGATAAGCCCTACGAGTCGAGTTAGAGCTCACCGAAGCCGCTAATTCTTTCAAGCCGAAGCATCTTCAAGCCGAACCTCTCCCTGTCAAATATCTCCAAGCCGAAGCCGACACCGAGATTTATCATCAACACTTCGGCTTGGATTCATCAGCAACGGCTTCAACTCCACAGAACAGGCTTAAGCTGGATGGCGCCATGGAAAAACAGACACCTATACTCCGTCGTCTGAATGGACGCCCGCAGGCTTGCGATCCTTGTCGGGCACGCAAAGTTGCATGCGATCATGGTCAGCCCACCTGCTCTCGGTGCAGGAAGAGAAAGGAAACATGCGTATACACCATCTCGGAGCCAAGAACCAAGCGACCTCGACTCCGAGCTCCGAGCACGAATTCCAACTCGAGTCCATCGCCATCGGCCCCAGGCTATCTCGGCTTCACCAGTCACAACGCAGTCTTTGAGGAGACGCGCAATAGTCTATCTCTCGTCCATGGATCCACACTCGAAGTCGACTCCAACCCAAGACGACCCCCCCGGGTTCGGACCTGTCTGATCGAGCTGCCTCCTCCTCTCCGGGAGATGTGCCTTTTTGTCCTTCGCAATCTCCCTTCGCTATCTGACGATGTCTTGGCTCATCGGCTGCATTGTCGTGCCGATAAATGGATCATTGCCTGCGTCAAAAGCACTCTTGAGTCACTCTATGAAGACTTTGGCGAGCACCTCACCAGCCGAGATGATTTGCATCTCGAGGAGATGGGTCTTGCTATCTGCAACAATACTGTCCGACCTCTTCGGGATGATCATGCAAGTGGTACAGACTGGCTTGCTCAAGTCTCCGGCTCGAATATTCGTTGGGAATCTCTCGGCTTGATCTGGACATACTGGGATGGCTCTTCTACATCCAATCCTCAGACCATCGTCTCGTGCTTGGGATATTGCATTGAACTTAGTCGGCACTATACGACTGCAAACGACCTTTTGCTCTACCTCTGCTATCGAAGAGCAACTATCGAGTCCATCATCACTGGAGATGCCGGTATGTTTCACCTCGGCGTTTAATGTTGATATTAATATGGCTAGGCTTGTCATGTTGGCGATACCACAGCGAGACCGTCTCACTCATGACATTCCTGGGGTTACATGTTGGATCGGATAACTCAGGTTATGTACCATCTCTATGTGTCGAGAACAAACGGCGTATAGCTGCGTGCATCTTCACTATTGACAAGGTTATGGTCTCGTTTACAGGACGACCCCCGCTCATCGGCCGTCGGTACTTCTCAGCACCTCTCCCTCTGGATATATCAGACGAATATTTGCTCGCGGATCATGCGACCATGACCCGTGCTGTACGCGCGCTAGATGAATATGGGTGGAACAGAGATGGCGAGCTTCTTTCTGCGGGCCTCACTCGTGCTCGAGTGCAGATTGCCTTCATCAAGGACGAAGTAATGGAGATAGCGCTAGAAGGTTCCGTAAGGGCTACTCTCGATAATCTGATGTACGTCTGGCCAATTCTGGTATGTCGAAATCTGCTAACTTCAGCAGGGACATTAAGGCTCGAGCAGAGACAATCGTGGCACTGTTTCCTCCAAATCTCATACATCGCCCCGAGGATCTGGATGACCCAGATGCCGATATACATATCATATACGCGAGGATTCTGGTTTGGTTGGAGCACCTGCAGAATCTGTTCTTCTTGGAAAGATTGCTGATGCGCCATGGACACGCCGACGAGAGCCGCCTGCTCATAATCAGCTTTGAGATGGTTACCCTAACGCTGGTCTTTTGGACCCATCAGGACCGCTTTGCGGGAGTCCGGCGTGACTTTGAGTGGCTGGTGAGTGCTTCAGTCCCTCGCTTGAGGCTAGATGACGACTGACAGAAACAGCTGATGGCTTATGCTGCCCCTGGAGGAGGCATCCTCTGTCTAGAATTGCTGCGACCAACACTTCACGGCGCACATCCAGACTGCCCCAAGTTGAGCCGGTCGGCGATAATACAGAAACTGAGCCTCCTTATTGGGTTCCTCGACTGGGTGCGACCACCGGCCCCTAATGCGGACCTCTGCGCAGATTGCAAGGCCGTCATCCAAGGAGTTCTCGATCACAATCTCAACGCCCCCGTCGCGGGCGGCGGGGCCTTGGAGACACTCGACTGGGACGTTCCGATGCAGCTAGACTTTAATTTTGATCTGTTGGACACCTTTGACTGGTTACGCCCGGAGTAGATGTTTCTCTACGTACGACTACATGGTTCTAGAAACTCTTGGATGGCAGCATTGGTCTCTTTGGGCCGCTCAAGGTGCACCCAGTGACCACTGTCCAGCTTGACGGTCTGCAAGCCCGGAGCCCACGACGACAACATCTGCTGCTGCTGAAGCATGGACCCCTCTGGCTCGCCTAAGACGACGAAGAGTGCTGGTTGGGTTACCTGAAAATCGGCAAAGCCCTGTTCATCCACCGCAAAGAGATTGTCCTTCCACATTCGATACCATCTAGATGCACCTTTGTATCCATCAGGGACGCCAAAAGCCTTGAGGTGCTCTTTCTGCAACTCGTCGGTGTACCATGGTCCGATCGGAAGCCTGCGGCTCTCGCTTACGAACTCCTTCATCTTTCCAAGGGGATGGAACCACTTATCCCATTCTTCTCGGTCGCGGCAGAATATGAGGCTCATTGCTGCTTCTGCATGCTGCTCTAATACCTCATGCGCAGCCGGGTCGGCGATCCATGGGATATATCCGAGCATTTCGAACCCCATCATTTTCTTGGTCATTCGGTTTATCGTATCGACGTCGAACGGCGTCCCCAGCTTGGGAGGCCCAACAGCCAAGAAGACAAGTGATATCCAACGGGATGGATGATATGCCGACAGCCGCGACAAGAGTGTTGCGCCAAAGTCGTGGCCGATGCCCACAACTTTTGGTAAGCTCAGATGGTCAAGAAGCTCTATCAACTCGTCGCTCATGGCTTTTAGGCGATAGCAATGAGCCTCGGTCGGCTTGCTACTGACGCCATACCCGAGCAAATCTGGAGCCAGAATCCCGTATCCCTGTGAGGAAAAGTGTCGAATCTGGTGCACCCAGTCGTTGAGGGTCGAGGGAAACCCGTGAAGCAGGACAAGCGTTGTGTCGCGAGAGCTTGGCGGGATGTGGACGTATGAGTAGACGTTGCTGCTCTGAGCAACAAATGATTCTCGTGGGGGTAGTTTAAATGCCATGTTATACTGTAGTGAGGATAGAGTTGATACCGAAGCTTGAGAATAGTTGGTTTGGAGGCGTCGGGGCATTTATTTAGCTTCGCGGACAGTTTTCGGCAACATTTTATGATGGACAGTGGAGAGGCTTACATCCACGCCATATGCTTATTCCAGCATGTCCACAACCAAAGCTATTCTTGATCAGGTTTGAGAAGGCAGCGAAATCGGAATGCTCGAAATCTCTGTGTAGATAGATGGTGTTGGTGTTGAGACTATCTTCCCCAAAACTGCATCTTCTGTCGCTTCACGCAGTCTGACTTACTCAGCGATCTAGTTTGAGTCGTTCACATACTTCTCATATACCTCAGGATAGAACTTGCGCCCGTTCTCTCTATGGCTCCGAATCTTGGTCCTCAGCTGCGTCTCACCCCAAGTGTCGTATTTCCCCGTCGCAAAAGGCGCGTCGATGGAGCGGGCTTGTCCAGACTCATCCCCCGATCCAAAGGTTGAGAAGTGTTTCGCCAGCGACTCCAATGCCTCGCGTCTGCTAAGACTGCGGCGCACGCCCTGGAAGAAAGGAACGCTGAAGCGCTCGCTTGGGCTCGAGAGGACGCGGTGCGTGGTCGCTTTGCAGACTCCGTTGGTCACCACCTCGAATGCCTGGCCGATGTTGACGACAAACGTCCCGGGGATGGCTGGCGCCTCGATCCAGTCGCCGGCTTTGTTGAGGACCTGGAGACCCTTGACTTCTGGCGACGCCTGGAGGAGGAATGTCCACCACCCGGAGGAGTCCTTGTGAGGGCCGACGCCCTGCGTGTCCTGGCCGTCGGATGCTGGGTAGTGGACGAGCTTGAGGCGGTGCTGGTCTGAGAGATACGAGAAGAACGTGTCGTCGGGTAGCTCAAGAGCTTTGGCTACAAGTCTGAGGAACCTCTCGCCCAGCTTGGTCAACTCGTCGATGTAGCGCTCTACAACCGGTCGTAGAGCTGGTAATTCGGACGGCCACTGTTGAGTCAGCGAGGGAGAGACCATGGCAGGTTTTTTTGGCGTAACTTACTTGGTTGGGACCGCGCAGGCCTTCGTACAGAGGAGAGTCATCTGGGGCTTTGGTGAGCTCTGTAGCGAGCTCAACCTGTTCTCGCTGGTCGGATTTGCCAGCCGTGGTCTCGGTGCCTGTGCCGCTGTATCCAAGAAAATGAGGCGAATTCTCAAGCGCGATGCTACGCTTGGCGTCGTCGGGTAGCGCAAAGAGTGCGGGGAGAATCTGGACGAGGTCGTCGATCACGGATGAGGGCACGCCATGGTTTGAAATGTAGAGAAAGCCAATATCCGTCAATGCGACACGGAGGCTGCTCAGAAGATTTGGCAGTGTCGTGTCGTCATCGCTGAGGGATAGATCAAGAACGGGGACCTCTGTGAAGTCGTGTGTAGGCATTTTTATTGTATTTGTTTGCTATAATTTTTGACAGTGTCAATGAGCTCGCGGGGTTGTCTTGAACGCAAAGCACGCAATTAAGCTCTAATGTGATGTAGCCAACCGTTGGCACAACCTGCGTTATCATGATGAACGGAAGCCGCTTCTTTGCGACCTGTATAGAATCAGTTAGTATAAAAGGCTGGTAGTAGAGCGAGTTTGAGGATCGAATTCGACAAAGATTATTTGTTGCACTCAAGGGTAGGCAACTTATTAAGCCAGGAGGTTTTCAGCAGCACGGCTCAGACAAGATAGCATAAATGACCGTTACTAGTTAGCCACATGCTCGCGTACAGAGTACGTAGGTACTGTAGCATCGTGGGGGCTCCGAGGTACGTTAGTACTGTACTCCGTACTGTAGTTACGGCTAAGGTACGCTATTATGACGCCAATATGGCAATCTGAGAAGGTACCCATCTGCCCCCCCCCCCCCCTCCCCTCCCCTTCTCCCCTTCCCTTGGTGG